>CAUYLG010021144.1:0-47638 GCA_963573385.1 Cacajao melanocephalus | reverse complement strand
TCTTTTCACATAATCCCGTATTTCTTGGAGGCTTTGTTCATTTCTTTTCACTCTTTTTTCTCTAATTTTGCCTTCTCGTTTTATTTCATTGAGTTGATCTTCAACCTCTGATATCCTTTCTTCTGCTTGGTTGATTCAGCTATTGAAACTTGTGTATGCTTTGCGAAGTTCTCGTGTTTTGTTTTCAGCTCCATTAAGTCGTTTATATTCTTCTCTAAGCTGTTTATTCTTGTTAGCATTTCCTGAAACGTTTTTTTCAAGATTCTTAGTTTCTTTACATTGGGTTAGAACATGTTCTTTTAGCTCAGAGAAGTTTGTTATTACCCACCTTCTGAGGCCTGTTTCTGTCAATTCATCAGACTCATTGTCCATCCAGCTTTGTTGCTTTGCTGGTGATGGGTTGTGATCCCTTGGAGGAGGAGAGGCGTTCTGGTTTGGGGTGTTTTCATCCTTTTTGCACTGGTTTCTTCCCATCTTTGTGGATTTATCTACTTGTGGTCTTTGTGGTTGATGACTTTCAGATGGGGTCTCTGATTGGATGTCCTTTTTGTTGGTGATGAAGTTATTTCTTTCTGTTTTTTAGTTTTCCTTCTAACAGTCAGGCCCCTCTGCTGTAGGACTGCTGGAGGTCCACTCCAGACCTTGCTTGCCTGGGGACCACCTGTGGCGGCTGCAGAACTGTAAGGGTTGCTGCCAGTTTCTTCTTCTGTTATCTTCGTCCCAGAAGGATACGCACCAGATGTTAGCCTGAGCTCTCTTTGATGATGTTATCTTCATCCCAGAAGGATACCCACCAGATGTTAGCCTGAGGTGACCCTTTGATATACAGGGGTCAGAGATCTGCTTGAGGAGACAGTCTGTCCATCATAGGAGTTCAAGTGCTCAGCTGTGAGCTTCGTTCTGTTCAGAGCTGCTGGGCAGGTACGTTTAAGTGTGCTGCAGTGGAACTCATAACTGCCTTTTTCCCAGGTGCTCTGTCCTGGGAAGTTGGGGCTTTATTTATAAGTTCCTGATGTGCTGCTGCTTTTTTTCAGAGCTGCCCTGCCCAGCAAGGAGGTAGCCTAGTCACAGTCTGCCAGCAGAGGCGTTGCTGAGCTGCCGTGGGCTCTGCCGAGCTGCTGTGTGAACTTCCTTGCCGTTTTGCTTATAGAGGTATAGTTAGAACTGCCTTGGTAATGGCGGTCTGCCTCACTAATGGCAGACTGCCTCTGTAATGGTGGATGCCCTTCCTCAAACAGAACTGGAGTGTCCGGGGTCCAGCTGCGCTTGCTGCAAAATTCTCAGTCCAGAGCGTTTCAGATTGCTGGTCTTTGTTGGGGTGGAACCCAGCAATCCAGATCACCTGGCTCCTTGTTTCAGACCCCTTTTTTGCAGTTGAATGGGTTCCTCTGTCTCCCGGGCATTCCATGTGCCAGTTGAAATGGTTCCCCAGATTTGTGTGAGTTTTTATGCAGAGACTCACTGTGCTGGTTGAAACAGCCCTGCCGGAAACTCATGGTGCTTTTCAGCCCAGGAATCTCCTGGTCTGTGGGCAGTAATAACTCGTTTGGAAATGTGGTGTTCACTCACCCTCTGCGTTGTTCTGTGATAACCTGCTTTTTGCCAGGTAAAACTAACTCTTTCTCAGACTAAAAGCTGTTCAGGCTTTATGTTAGCTTCTTGAGCTGGACAGACTCCATCTTAGCTTCTTCATTTAATTATTTTCTCACCATTAAGTATGTAACTATAGTATGTAGCTGGGGCAGGCTGACACTGGGCACCTCCAGGAATGAATTTGTTGATAAGAGGCCGAGTTAAGTGGTACCAGCAGAGCCTGGGAATGCAGGTGCTGTTGAGTGCCCAGAGCCCCCATTATCTATAAGTTGTATCTCTTTCATGAGAGCTTTACCCCTCATTCCTGGCCCTGTTTTATTTCTCATGTACTAGTTTATCTTTTAACTTTTTTGCTTACTGTGCTTTTATGAAAAATTTGCTTCAGCTAGGTTCCCCTCCCACCTTTTAAAACTAGAGTATAAAAGATCACCTAACTTTTTCTCAGGGGCTGAGAGAATTTTGGGCGTTAGCCACCTCATAATTCAATCTCAGAGTGTGGCACATTCCTTGCCTCGCTCAGGTACAACAGTTCTTGCTGGGAACTACACTCCAGAGCTGTTCCTATTCAGCCATCTTGGATCCACCCCCCTTGGATCCGCCCCCACTCTTTGTGTTCTTGTTACAAATGCTCCTTGACTTAAGATGGGGCTGTGACCCAGTAAACCCATTGGAAATTGAAACTGCATGTAATATGCCTAACTCCCCAAATGTCTTAGTTTAGCCTAGCCTGCCTTGAACATGCTGAGAAGACTGAGTAGTTTCATTCTGGCAGAAGGTAATTAGGTACAGTGGCATTATTGTCTTAATTTTCTGTAACTGCTCTAACAAATTACCACAAGCTTAGTGGCTTAAAGGAGCACATGTTTATTACTTAGAGCTCCATGGGTTATGAGTCCAACATGTGTCACACTGTGCTAAAATCAAGGTATGGGGATGTAGGAGATTGGTCAGAGTGGTGGGAGAAACCGTAGGAAAAGGAGCGGGCCTTCTGAAAGGTCAGAAGGCTCTGCAAAGCTTGTGGGAAGAATAGCTGAAGGCAGCTGTTCTATAACCCTGAGGCAGAGGGCAAGGAGTAGGTGCAAGGGAGGGTACGGGACATTTATCTTAAACATGCTTGTTTACTTATGTTAACTAGGAATTGACCTTTGACCATTTGTGCAAGTGACTGTTCCCTGAAAGGGAACAATAAATATTAATTACCTACAGGTTGTGTTTGCTCCAGACTTTCAGCATTATGCCTGCACTGAATAAAAGCAAGCAGCTCCAGCTTCTCGTGGCTGCTGCACTTTGGCCACTAGAGCTGGGCAGTCCCCTAGCTGCTCTTACACTGCATACCTGCATCTGAGTACCCATTTCATCTGTTGTTTGGCCAGGGTCTGTGGGACAGACCAGGCATGGGCAGGGCTGCATTCCCTCTGGAGGCTCTAGGGGAGAATCTGGTTTCCTTTTTCTAGCTGCGAGCGGCTGTTCATATCCCTAAGCTGTGGCCCTTCCTTCATCTGCACAGCCAGCAACAACCGGCTGAGTCCTCATATCACCTCACTCTGACCTCCTCTTCTGCCTCTCTCTTCCACTTTAAGAACCTTGTGATTAAGATGCGGCCACCCAGATAATCTAGGATAACTTTGCTATTCCATCTGCAGCCTTAATTCTTCTTTGCCATGTAACCTAATGAAGTCATAGGTTCTGGGGAGTAGGGTGTGGCCCCCTTTGGGGGTCATGATTCTGCCCACCATACTTACACATTTGGCATGTTGTTTCCCTGTCCAGAGAGAGGGATATGGGAGCATCATCTGCGCTTGGGTTGCACCTCTTAGTGGCTTGCCCTTGGCTGAGATCATTCGGAAAGCTGAATCTGCCTTCCTGACAATTCCTATGGCCATATTGGGGCTTTCTTAACCTTGAGCTTCTGAGGCTTCTAGAATTGCTTTGTGAATGTATGTGCTCTGTTTTAGCACTCACTTCTTTGAATATTTGGGTTAGCACAGAACTTCCCTAGACCTTGCCCTGACCAGTCCTGGGGGCGTGTGCTACCAGTAAGAGGGTGGGACAAGTGGGCTGTGCTGTGTGAGCTCCCATTAATCAACATGGAACAAATGAAACAGAACTACACACACGCACGCACGCACATGTACATACACGCACATAACACATACAGGCATTTTTGTATGATCATTAAACACACAGACCATAAAATCACAACTACCAAGCAAATTGTTTATGTGTTTTGCTGGCCTCTCCTTTCGGCACCCCCTACTGCCCCAGGGGTGGGGTTGCGGGTACTATGGTGAAACCCTAGACATGGCCATTCTTCTAAATATTTCAGGCTGGGCGCAGTGGCTTATGCCTGTAATCTCAGCACTTTGGGAGGCCAAGGTGGGCAGATCACTTGAGGTCAGGAGTTCAAGACCTGCCTTGCCAACATGGTGAAACCCCATCTCTACTAAAAATGCAAAAATTAGCTGGGCATGGTGGTGTGTGCCTGTAGTCTCAGCTACTCGGGAGGCTGAGCCAGGAGAACTGCTTAAACCTGGGAGGCGGAGGTTGCAGTGAGTCGGCATTGCTCTACTGCACTCCAGCCTGGGTGACAGCCAGGCTGTGTCTCAAAAAATAAAAATAAGTTAAAGAAATAAACACTTCTACTCTCACAAAATGAAATCTAAAATGTGGTCATTGAAAATAGTTAGATAGATAGATACGGAGATTCATTGTAAGGAATTGGCTTGCATGATTTTGGGGGCTGAGAAGTCTTCGTAATCTGCCATTTGCAAACTGGAGACTCAGGAAAGCTGGTGTTGTAAATTCCAGGCTGAGCCCGAAAGCCTGAGAACAAGGGGAGCTGATGGTCTAAGTCCCAGGCCCACAGGCAGGAAAAGACCAAAGTCTCTGCTCACACCACTGGGTAGAGACAGAATTCGACTCTCCTCCATCTTTTTGTTGTATTTGAGCTCTGAACAGATGGGGTGGCGTCCACCCACAATGGGGAGAGCAATCTGTTTTACTCAGTTCAGTAAGTCAAATGTTAATGTCTTCCAGAGATACCTTAACAGATACACCTAGAAATAATGTGTAACCACGTATCTAGTGAGTAGAACTGAAAATGAACCTACATGAGTCCATCCTTGGTCAACTTCGCACCCATAAGCATCATCTTAAACCATACTTAATCCCTACAATAGATAAAAGAACAAGCTCATAATTCCACCTAACATGATGCAACTCTCCTGCATTCAATAAAAAATTCACCAAACCCTTTCCTAGAAAGAAGTAAAATCCTTGATATCCTTCTCCTTGATATTACCTAACTAAAAATGCTATGATGTAAAATTAACAATACTTAAATACCATGATATCAAGTCAAAATTTGTTATGTGACATGCTAAGGGAATAAGAGAGGAAAGAAAACAAAGCTATTTGCTTTCTATATATAATTAATTAATATAAAAAATACGCACACAAACATATTCATAACAAAGGAATTAGGAAGTACTCATGACAATTACAATTCTTGTTTCTGTAACTGGTCACATGGCCATAGCAGGTATATATAACTACCTTCTTCTACTACTCAGTCTGTATTCTCTTTGCCTTCATCAAGCATCCCAGTTGGTCATATTTATTTACCTAGGGGAGTGACCCAAATCTTCATTCCTGAAGAATCTAGGCCATTAGTAGCCCTGCCTGGATTGGGTGGTTGTAGTTATTTCTTGACCTTAATCACAGGTCATGGTAATACTAAAACATGCCCCAAGGGATCTCCTGTATTCCAGACAGTCTTCTTTACCTCCATTGCGAAGTAGTAGTCCAATTTGTCTTTGATGGTCTGGAATAGTCATCTCAATTATCACTGTAACTTCCTCCTCACCTGTTCATTCACAGGCATGAAGAGCCCAAAGTAGCCAGGTGTTAGTCTTAAGTTCCAGTTCAATGGAATCACAACAGTGATTCTCCCTCTGAAACTACAACTTCTAGGTGAGTAGAATATAAGGTCACAGGTACAGGAAGTAGAACTTTTGCTAGTGGATTGCTAAGGGTAATAGTGAGTGGTGCTACCCCCATTTCCACCTCTTAATTTCTGGATTCTTGAATCCTAGCTATGGGAGAAAGAGCACCACATGTTGGATGCTGACTCAGAGCTACACAGCCTTCTGGAGAACCTTATCCCCACCCTATATTGCCACCTAGCTGACACTGTAAATTAGTCTTGAAAAGGCCGTCACACTGTTCTACATATGCCATCTGCTTTAGGATGGTAGAAACATGGTGACTTCAGTGAGTTGAACACAGGCCCAGTGCTGTACTTGTTTTTGCTGTGAAGTGAGTTCCTTGGTCAGAAACAATGCTGTGTGTAATACCATGACACTGGATAAGCATTCTGTAATTCCATGAATGGTAGTTTTGGCAGAAGCATTGTGTGCAGGAAAGGCAAACCCATACCCAGAGTAAATGTCTGTTTCACCAAGAACAAAATGCTGCCCCTTCCATGACAGAAGTGGTCCAATGTAAATCGGCCTGCCACTAGGTAGCTGGCTGATCACCCCTAGGGAATTGTGCCATACTGGGAATTCAGTGTTGGTTTCTGTTCCTGGCAGATTGGGGCACTCAGTGGTGTCCATAGCCAGATAGGCCTTGGGGAGTGGAAGTCCATGTTGCGGGGCCCATGCATAAACTTCATCCCTGCCATAAGGGCTGATTTTTTTAAATGAGCTCATTGGGCAGGGACAGAGTTATCTGAAAAAAAGAGCCTGACTAAGCTGGGCATGGTGGCTCACGCCTGTAATCCTAGCATGGTGGGAGGCCGAGGCAGCAGGATCACTTGAGGTCAGGAGTTCGAGACCAGCCTGGCTAACATGGTGAAACTTCGTCTCTACCAAAAAATACAAAAAAATTAGCTGGGCGTAGTGGCGTGCACCTGTAATCCCAGCTACTCAGGAGGCTGAGGCAAGAGAATTGCTTGATCCCAAGAGGCTTAGGTTTCAGTGAGTCAAGATCATGCCATTGCCCTCCAGCCTGGGTGACAGAGTGAGACCTTGTCTCAAAAAAAAAAAAAAGAAAAAAAAAAAGAGGCTGACTGGTATTTATAGAATGGGTCACCCTATTCACTTGATTATTAAAATTCGCCTCTGCTGATGTCACCCTTGGGTGCACATTCACATGGGACACAAACATCTTCATCTTTTGCACATTCAGAGAGGTTTATCCACATAACCTCTTCTCCAGATTTCCTTGTCACCAATTTTCTCATCATGTTCTTTCCAAGTCCCTGATCATCCAGCTAAACCATTGGCCACAACCCATGAATCAGTATATTATCACATGTCTGGCCATTGGTCCTGCCAAGCTAAGTGCACAACCAGGTACAGTGGCTGAAGTTCTGCCCACTGGGAAGATTTCCTTTCACCACAGTCCTTCAGGGATGTCCCAGAAAGGGGCTATAGTGCTGCAGCGTTCACTTTTGGGTGGTGCCTGCGTATCGTGCAGAACCATCTGTAAACCAGGCCAGAGTCTTTGCTTCCTCTGTCAGCTGATCTAGGTAACTCCCCATGAAACCACAGGTGCGGCCTGGGAGAGAGAAGGCAACATGGCAGGAATAGGAACCGTGGGCATTTGGCCCACTTCTTTATGTAACTTACTAGGGCCTTCAGAACCTGCTCAGGTCTGATCACAGATACACCACTTCCATTTGATGAAGGAGTCTTGCTATGTCCACCCAACTTTATGGCTTGGTGGGTCAGAGAACACCCAGATCATGGCAGCTCAAGTTGAATGGTAATGTGTTAGCCCATGGTCAAGCATTCAGTCTCTACTAAAGCCCAATAGCAGGCCAAGAGCTGTTTTTCAGAAGGGGAAGTTATCTGCAAATGATGGCAGGCCCTTGCTATGAAATCCTAGCAGTCTCCACTGTGATTCGTCTATAGAGAGACCTGCCAAAGCCTCCAAGCAGCGTCTCTGTCTGCCACTGACACTTTAAGCACCACTGGATCTGCTGGGTCATGTGGCCCAAGGGGCAGAGCAGCGTGCACAGCAGCCTGGACCTATTGCAGAGCCTTAATATATTCTGGGCTTCACTCAAAACTAGCAGCTTTGGGGGTTACTCAGTAAAGGGGAGAGACACACCCAAATGAAGACTATGTTGCCTCCAAAATCCAAAGAAGCGTCTTGGGTATTATGAGCCCTTATTTTGGTTGTAGAAATGGCCAGATGCAAAAACACATCCTTCACCTTAGAAGGGCTATCTTGACATGCCCTGTACCACTGGACACTAGAAATTTTACTGAGGTAGAGACCTCCAAATTTTAATCAGATTTGTTTTCCACCCTCTGACACAAATGTTTTACTAATAAGTCTGGAGTAGTTGCTACTTCTTGCTCATTAGCATAATGTCATTGGTGTAATGGATCAGCGTGGTACCTGTGGAAAGGAAAGGCAAATAAGAGCCCTTCAAGCTAACTAATGACATAGGGCTGGAGAGTTGCTGTATCCCTGCTGTAGGATAATGAAGGTGCATTTCTGACCTTGTCAGTGGAAGCAAACTGCTTCTGGTGGGCCTTATTTACAGGAGTGGAGAGAAGGCATTTGTGCTTTTGTGTTTGTCTCTGTATTGCCTTGAATGGTTAAAGAAAGCATGTGTATATGCACAATGGAATATACTTTTTACCCTTAAGAGAGAAGAAAATCAATCCTGTTGTTTTCAACAGCATGGATGAACCTGGAAGACACTATGCTAAGTGAAATAAGCCAGTCACAGAAACACAAATACTGCAAGGCCCTGTTTATATGTGGAATCTAGAAAAGTTGAACTTGTAAAACTAGAGAGTAGAATGTTGGTCACTGGAGGATGGAAGAGTGGATGGGTGAGGAATGGGGAGATGTTGGTCAACAGGTGTGTAGTTTCAGTGAGATACGAGAAATAAGTTTTACTAATCTGTTATACAGAGTGGTGACTATAATTAATAATAATGTACTGTGTATTTCAAGATTGCCAAAAGAAGGCCAAGGCAGGAGGATTGCTTGAGGCCAGGAGTTTGAGACCAGCCTGGGCTATATAGCAAGACCCCCATCTCTACCAAAAATAAAAGTTAGCCAGGTGTGGTGGCTCATACCTGTAGTCCTAGCTACTCAGGAGGCTGAGATAAGAGCGAGCTATAATCACGCCACTGCCCTTCAGCATGGGTGATAGAGTGAGACTGTCTAATAAAAAATGCTAAACGAGTAGATTTTAAATAATTTCATTACCCAAAAAATGCCAAGTATGTGAGGTGATGGATATGTTAATTAGCTTGAGGGAATCATTCTGCAATGTAAACATATATCAAAACATCAAGCCTGACCCACATAGGGAGACCCCATCTCTCCAAAGGAAAAAAAATTACTGGGTTGTGGTGGCATGTGCCTGTGGTCCCAGCTACTTGAGAGGCTGAGGTGGGAGGATCACTAGGGCCCAAGAGGTTGAGACTGCAGTGAGCCAAGATTGCGCCACTGCACTGCAACCTCGGTGACAGATCGAGACCCTGTCACAAACAAACAAACAAATAAATAGAAAAACTTCATATTGTATCCTATAAATATATGCAATTATTTGTCAATTAAAAACAAAATTTTAAAAATCTTACCAAGTCAGTTTAGTGAGAATGCCTCATACTTGGTATCTGATCAAATTCTTTATCCCTCACCTTCAGTATCTGATGATCACCCTGGTCTACCTTCAGTGAGATGTCGAGTAGGTTTAGCAGAATCCAACCCTACCCTGATGTTTCCATCCACTGACCGTTCCCCCTCGCCCAACCTGCTCCTTGACTGTAAATCCTCACTTGTCCTTGCTGTATTTGGAGTGGAGTGCAGTTCTAAGGTTCAAGAGTTCTAAGAGTCCTGAGGCCTCATTTTTTCTATTGCAATAGTTCCTGAATAAAGTCTGCTTTTATGGCTCTAATTACTGTTAGGCTCTGGCTTTCTTTACCTCTTATATTTGTAGAACACTGACAAGCTAGAACGTTTTTGAATGAGTGAGGTCAGCCAGGAGACTGAGAGGATCATGCTGTCATGTGGAGAACCATGGAGGAGTTACAGGCTTTAGTGCAGAAGCAGACACAGGGAGGCAAGAATGCTGTCTTCACATGCATCTGGCTGTGCAAAAAGAGAAAGGAATTATGTAGCAAAGGATCTGGTCATCCTGAAGACTGTCAGGACAGCTCTTACCAATAGGAACTGGTTTGAACTTAATTTTAAAGATGAAGTTAATGCTAAGGAATGGGCCCCTTTCCTGCATGCTCTGTATGCTTCTGGGACGTTTTCTGAGGGATCATCCTGGCCCTCTTCCAGTGGGAAGCTGGGGGAAACGCTGCAGGGGATGCTCACTGTGGCCCATGTGACCCATGGTGCTGCTCAGCAACATGTCAGGGATGCAGATTCTTTCCACTCATGCTTGAAACCAGCAGGCAAATGGAGTGCACAGCCTCCCACCTAGCTAGGCACACATTTCATGTTTCCTTAAACTGTTTTTAACTAGGAGCAAAGGCATTGCTTTGAGTAGCCAGACTTGGGTGTGCTAGGTGGGTACTTGGATCTCACTTGATGCAAAAAACCTGGTGGTTTCAACTGAACAAATACAGAGCACCTACTATGTGCTAGCTAGAGAGCCAGATGCTGGGAACCAAGACAAGAACTGGGTATATTGGCTGTCCATGGAAGCTCACAGTCTTGTTTTGGGAAGATGAAAAACACATAACTGACTAAACGAGGATACTGACAATGGCAAGTGTGACAGTGATGTGGGACACATCCTTCCTGACCGAGGAAGGAGTTACCAGTGAGCTCTGCAGAAGGGGTGATATGCTCCAAGTGAGACCCCTTAACAAGAGAATTTCCTCTGCCTGCATAGACCGGATAACAGGCTTATTAAAAAGAGACTGTCATTCAGATGAGGTAGGTGCTAAAGATCTAAAAGTAGTAGAGGTCAGGGATGTGTGTTTTGGTTGTAGGGAAAGGGAGTATTGTCAAGAGTATGGGGCACCTAGGTGTAGCAATGCTTTCATTAATTCCGTATACTCCCCTCTGCCTTTCTGTTAGAACTCTGCTTCCATTTGGTTAATCTACCCTTCACACGGCCATGCCCTTCATGACAGCATGGCAATTTCATTCCCTTTGGCAGTAACTAGTTTAGGCATGAACATTCAGTGCAACTGTGGTCAAGAAAAAGTGGGGAGAAGTGAGAAGAAGTGTTCTAGAGAGCTTCTGGGAAAGGCTTTCTTATTGTCAAAAGAGACAGACTCAAGGGTGGAAAGTCGTCGTCTTCTGGACAGCATTGTGTCTGGATGTGATGCTGCCAAAGGGGCCACCATTTCACCGCCTTGAAGGAGTGAGTCCAAGGGCAGAGCCTCAGATTAAAGATGGCAGAGCACAAAGATGGAGAAAATCATGGTCCTTGAAGATGGCATTGAGCAGCTGAATTTGCTCATCTAGCTCTGGAATTCTTACGTTAAATAATATGTGTCTTTAATGTTATTTTGAGATGGGGCTGTCTATTACATGCAGCTGAGAGCATCATACCTTAAACAAAGGAAACGGAGAGAAGACATTCAGAGGGATATCACACACCCAAGACTTTTCCTGAGTGTGAATGTTCCCTCCTCAAAACGGATTACTGCTAGTGGGACAGCCAGCCATCTTCTGCCCTCACATGTTTTCTAGCCTAAGCCCAGATGGGGGCAATCAATTGGGAACCTCTCTATTTTAGGCAAATTCCTTTTTTTCTAAGACAAGCTGGAATTGTACGGGAGAATTATTAACTGTCACTTAATGTATTAAAATTTGCTGCTACTCAGCCCGAGGTCTTGCTACACAGAGCTGGCCAAGAGAGGAGCTGCTCTATCACTAACCAATACCTACAGGCAAAGTGTCTGCCTTTGAGACTTGAGATTTCATGCTGATTTTTGAAAGCCCTCTTTGTCCCTCCCAATGAGCAGCACACAAGCCTCTCATTGTAGCTTAGTTTTAGTTGGAAGAGAACCACCTATATTTTCTGGAAGCTAACCACCTATATTTCTGGTTCCTTCTGGGGTCTCCAAGAGTGAATTCTGGGTAAATCAAGGAGCCTATATTTAATGTGGGGCCAGCTAACATACCCTTTGCATTTAGTTTAAATTCATTCAACACTTAAAAACTATATGCTGTGGTTAAAAGACAAACTTACTTTTATTTAGAGAGGTATCTGGATGCTCAGGATTTCACCTTGAGAAATCATTTCCTCCCATGCAGCCCCTGGCTCTCAGAAGAGCCTTAACCTAGGCTGGAATATTTGTGTACTCTGCCTGCATGTCAGTATCTCCACCACACTTTAATGCAGCCAATAGAGATCTTGTTTAGTTTTAATTACTCACATTATTACAATCATTAATTTTTTAAAATTACAGAATTTTGGGAAATTGAAAAATTAAGTCAATTTAATCACTTCATCTGATGCATCAATGAATTAATTTCAGCCTGATCTTCCAGTGTTATCTACATACAAGTATATTTGTATGCTGCAATGCTAATACGCATACATTTTTGTCTCGAGTTTTTTCATCTTATTAAAAGACTGTCCATGTTGCCATGATGTTTTTATAATAATTTTAATGCTTGCATAATAGGATCAGCAAGTAGATGGAATGGAATAATATAACTTTGTAAGAAACACTGGTAGCAGTTTAGGGAACTGCTGTTTCTCTCCTCCCCCTTCTCTTTTGTTTTGTTGCCCATCTCTCCATTGGGATCAAGAATTCAGAAATCAGTGAGCCCATCCCCAGCTCCAGGGGCAAGTCCTGACTGGTCTAAGCCTATCATGGCAGTTCCATTTACCCTGCTGGAGATTGGCTTAGGTGTCTGCATGTGTTGCTAGTTTGCCAATGGACATGAGGGAGACTTCTGGGCAAAGCTTTTATCCTTGTAAAAAGAAACATGTAGGAAGAGATGTTCCCTCCTTCCAGTGGACACCATTGTTTCTGCATGTGGTGCCTGTAAATGTGGCAGGCAAATGTTACCCAACTGAATCAACTTTCTCTCCCGTCGGTAAACATTAGGTCCTATTGTAGGCTGTGGCTATAAATTAGCCTATTATTAGAAAAACCTCACTTTCTTGGCATTGGAGTGCTTAGACCTGGAACTTTTTTCTGGACAGTAGGATTTTTTACCTTAGCAAAAGTGAGACACCAAACTCTGAGACACTTCCCCAGCGTCTTACATTAAATGTCCTGTTTGTCATTGATGTGAAAGGATGGGGAATAAACCAGGTCAGCCAAGTTGCTATTCTTTTCTGTTGTCCCAAGTGAGTCAGGGCACAAACAGTCTGATCATTGGAGATGAGCTGACAAGTGTGACTCAGAGCCAGAGATATAGAAAGAGACAGGATGCTGGATCCCTAAGATGCCCTAGAAAGTGCTTCATCCTGAAGGACCAAGAGCCCATAGGACACAATAGTCTTCTCAGGTGAGGAACACTTCCTCCAGACCTAGACTGCAGACTTGCACTCCTGTTTTTCTTTAGTGGACCCAACTTTTGGATAGGCTCCATTCAGACTCAGTTCACAACGCTTAGGCTCTTGTAAGACTATAAGATGTAGGCTAAGAAGACCTGGATTAAGATTCTAGTTCTATTATTGGATCCGTCTCAGGATAATTGTAATTTTGGGCTACCTTTTCTGATTTTCAGTTTGTATAACTATAAAATGAAGTTGGTGGAAATATCTCTACCACAGAATTGTTGGGAATGTTAAGTGACAGAATATGTATGAACTTGAGTATAGCAATAGCAATTTATGGGCCACTTACTATGTGTCAGGCTCTGTGAATAAAAACATAAATAAGAATTGGTTCTTGTTCTTAACAAGCTTACAGTCTAATGGAGAAAACAGTTTATAAAGTATTGGCAGTTATCACTACTACCCAGGATCCACATATTTGAAGGTCAAGTAAGGATTTTCTCAGTGTATGATTGTCTTAGTTTGTGCTGCTATAACAAAATACCACAGAAAATACAAAATTTACATGCACAGTAGACATTTATTTCTCTTAGTTGTGGAGGATAGGAAGCCCAAGGTCAAGGTGATGGCAGGTTTGTTATCTGGTGAAGGCAGCTCTCTGCTTCCAACATGATGCCTTTACATCCTCTGGAGGGGACAAAGGCTGTATTCTCACATGGTGAAAGGTAGAAGTGCTAAAAGGGGATGAGGGCTGTGGGAAGCCTCTTATAAGGGTCTTAATCCCATTCATAAAGGAAGAGTCCTCATGACCTAATCATCTCCTAATGACCCTACCTCTTAATACTGTTGCATTGGAGGTTAAGTTTCAACATGATTTTTGGAGGAGATACAAACATTCAAACCACAGCAACTATACATGAGTTACCTATTGCTGTCATCCCAGGGCAAACAAGAATGCAAGACTGCAAGAATGCACATCGCAAGACCTCTATGGGCTAAGAGCTTTCTGCAGGGCTGGGTGGGCATTTCTTTCATGACTTTCTTTTTTAATGGCTAAGCTTCAGGCAATTTTCCTTTTGAGCTGAGGAATGATGACATCCTGTTTCTTATTCCCAAAGCTTTATATCTTGATTGACAAGAGCAGGAACTGATTAGGCTGCAGGAGTCTGGAGTGGATGGAGAGAGGTCACAGGTCCTTCCCTTCATGGGCTGCATAGACTCTGAAGGGATATTTCGCACCAAAGGGAATGATCCTTCTGGATGATACCCTTGGTGTCAGCTCCTCCTCTTCCCACCAGCTGGAGACAAGCCCTCTCCTTTGATAAAGGAAGTATAAAGATTTATTTGTTTAGCAAAAGGATCTAGTCAGTGTTGTTTCAAACTAATTTTTTAAGAATTCAAAATCCATTTTTTTCACTGGAAATACCTGGACATGGAATATTTAAAATGGATAACCATGGAGTGCTCTTGGTTGATGCTAGTTTTAGGGAGCAGTGTATCCTGCCCATTCTACCCACCCTCTCCACAAAGACCTTTCTCTCCATGGAGACCCTTCAGATATCTTGGTGGAAGCCACAGGGCTCTGAAGAACACAGTTTGACTGACTTCAGCCAGATGGTGTAGATACAGTCCCTGTGTATATCATACCTAGTATGAATTGAGAACTGTTGAGGTTTCCCAGCCCTAAGGAATCTCCCTAGCCAGCCACCTATTAGGTGCCTGACATTCTGTCTCTTGGGGGTTTTAGAGTTTTTTGATCTTTATAAAAATGCCGTCATAGAAATATAAGCATTTCTGTAAAAATTACAAGCCCATAACTAATTTCTTCTCACATTCACTCATCCATTCATTTATTCAATGAATACTTATTGAGCATCTACTAAGTGCCTGATATTATTCTACATATTGGAGATATGGTTCTGAACAAAACAGACAAAAGACCTACCCTCTTGAAGTCTGCATTCCAGTAGGAGAACAGTCACTGACTACTAGACCCTAGGGGATTGGAGTACAATGCTGGAGGCAGACTGCCCTGAGTATGTTGCAGACATGCTATGCTCATTTCCATGCTGCTGACCCTACTCATCTGGAGCTAAACAATGTTCTGAGTTGAAGCAGCTTGGCAGGACACTTTGGACTAACACAGGAGTCGGTTGGTTTGTACACTGTCTTGAAGCCCTTTGGGTTTGGTTGTAATGACTCGGCTCACGTTGGGGAACAGAAATGAAGAGCTGGGAGGAGTAACGAGAGGCCACTGGGGACCTCACTTGGATCTAACTAAAGGCTTCTCACACTTTGCTGCACATTAGAGCATCTTGGGAGTTCTCAGAAATCCAGATGCTCAGCTACACCCCAGACCTATTATATCAGGTTCTTTGGTGGTGGGTCCTGGGCCTCAGTAGCACAAAAAACTTCCTGGGTGAGTACAGCGTACAGCCAAGATTAAGAACCACTGAACTAACTTAGATAACAGATCTATGTGAGATTCTTCTCTTGCTGAAAGTTTTCCTGGGCTATAAACACATTTGGGCAGTGTATTAGTCCATTCTCATGCTGCTATAAAGAACTGCCCAAGTATGGGTAATTTATAAACAAAAGAGGTTTTTAACTGATTCACAGTTCTGTATGACTTGGGGGGCCTCCGGAAACTTACAATCATGGCAGAAGGTACCTCTTCACAGGGTGGTAGGAGAGAGAATAAGACAAAAAGGGGGAAGTCCCTTATAAAACCATCAGATCTCATGAGAACTCACTCACTATCACAAGAATAGCATGAGGGAAACCACCTCCATGATTCAATTATCTCTGCCTTGTCCCACTCTTGACACGTGGGGATTATTGCAATTCAAGGTGAGATTTGGGTGGGGACACAGAGCCAAACCTATTGCTGTTCTCTATTGTTGGCCTGTATTGGACTCATCTGGGGAATTTGGTGAAAACAGGCCAAGCCTCTCTCTCCTACATCAATGAGCTGGGGCCTCTGAATGCTTTATCTGCTCTCCAGGGGATTCAGGTACATACTAAAATTGAAGAACCACTGAGTAAGGGAATGTCTGAGCAGAGAGTACAAGGATCACTGGCCAGAGGCAGCTCACTAACCTGTGGCCTCTTGGGCCTAGAGCCAGGAAGGAAAATAAATATTCCTATAGATGTTTCACTGTTGTAAAGCTCTACCTTCTACATTACTGCATTGCAACATAATGCCTTGTAAGGTATTATTGACCCCAATTTACAGATGTGAAAACTGAGGCACAAAGATTGAAAGCAACTTGCCCAAAGACACATGGAATTCAAACCCTGATGTGCCTGACTTCAGATCCTAGGGAGACAGAGTTCCGGTTTCTCTTCTGTGGCCTGGAATCTGTTACAAGGAGCACTAGAGAGTTTCTGTCATTTCTTAACTCTGATGACACTGATTATCCTTTAGAAGTGCCACCAGAAGTTCATGCTCCGAGACTATCCTGTGCTCACAGGAAACTGTTCATTCATTCATGCCCCTTTTGTTCTCCTGGGTCAGGCTCTCAGCTCCCTCCTTTATGATGGAATCCTGCAATTAGCCTAATTGTAAATCTAATGAGCAGATATTTCAGTGTCATAATGCAGTTTGGAACTTTATACCCTGTATGGTCTGCATCTACTTCCCCTTCCAGTACCTCTGCAACTACAAAAATCTTATATTGACTATAAAGATCATGTAACGTTTCCTTTGATTTGAAATTCTACATTACCTAAATACTTTAGGCAATTATTTGTGAACATCTAAACTAAGGAATGGGGCAAAAGAGTGGGAGATTGTTCCCATTCCCATTAAAGAAGACATTCTCTTCTGTGTTTAATGTGGGCAAGATAAAAGTCTGTTTATTAGACTTTAGACACGTATTTTCACAACACATTTATTGTGTGCAGCAAAGTTCAACTCTATTTTGTGCCTGTACATACAACTATCAAAGGAAGAGCCTTCATTCCTAGCTCCTGACAAATATGAAATTGCTTTCAAGAAAACACATGCAAAAGCAATTACAATTATGAATGGCTTTGGCAGCCACCATCTTACATTATTAATCTTGTAATACAGTCCACCTCCTCTTCATTCATATTTGATAGGAAGCCTGTGTGGTCAAGAAGGAAGCCCAGTGCAGGATTTATGAAGTTGTTTGTAAGGTTTCTGGTAGTGCTTGTTCTGCATTCAGGGTTATGCTCTTTCTGCCCTCCATGACCTTGCTTGCCTTTGAGATAGCAACTGCTCTTTTGGAATTAATCAACAGGCATGATAAGTAACCAGCAGGGTGTTATCTAAAGGAAACAAAATAAGCTTTGAGCATCGTTTGGAATCAGCCATATTTCCTCTGCAGTGGCAAGGTGCTAGGAGTACAGGTATTCGTGGGAAAGGGTCTCTCCCATAGCCTCTGATGAGAAGGAAGCATATTAGCTGCAATACCCAGCATTTATATCAAGCTCAAGTTCAAGCTAAAGCTAAAGATTAATACTGTTTACAAGGTGTTTCCAAACCTGTGGTCTTATTTGAACACATGATAATCCTTAAGGATTGTGTATATTATCTTTGTAATAAGGATACACTTACTAAGTTGCTTATACCTAACTTCTTGATAAATGGAATTGTTAGGTATTTCTTTTGGCCTAAGGGCATCGTAAAAAAAAAAAAAAAAAGAAACTCCTGAGATACCAAGGACAACATGAACCTAGAATGTCTGGAATGTCTGAAAGCTTCTGGTGTAATGAAAAACCCTAATGGTATTGCTTTTCTTTTCTTTTCTTTTTTTTTCTTTTTTTCCAGAGGACTTTGTACATTTGAAAGGCTTTTAAACTCCAAGACTGAACAACTGCCAGAGGGATTTTGCTGCTGTGACCAGATGGCTAGAGAGACACTTTCAGGTGGGGGATTTCCTAGCCCTTCTGAGCCACAGTTAGTTGTCCATGACCAGATTTGTCCCTAAATGCACACAGGTTGACCTGAAACAATAGGGTAATGAGTCACCCAAGAGTGGATAGTGAGTGAATTGGGTGTCCGTTATTTCCAGGCATCCAGGGGACAAAGTGACAACCCATGTAGTCCATCTGTCTCCGGTAGAGAAGACAAAAGCACCAATCTCTGTTCAGTCTTTTTACTCAAAGATCTTTCTTCAGTGCCCCTCTACACACCTTGCCTCCAAGAAAAAATATGGGCAGCCTGGAATAGTGGGTGGAACCTGGCATCTGTGTGAAATGTTGACTTAGCTCCTCAGTGACACACACTCAGCTCTTTCCTGTTCCCTGGTGCTGCTCCACTCCAGAGATCCTCTGGTGTCCCTCCTTACTGGTCGCCGTACTGAGACGACGGGGATCATGGATGCTGCCCAGTGGTAAAGATAGGAATGAGGTAAAAAGCACTCAGGGAAGTCTTAAGTGCCTGCCATTTCTATATTTCCACCTAAGGAAGCAACCCCAGAGCAATCTCTTAGCTTTGGTTGCCAGGCTGTGAGTGTTGGCTGATCCTGGCGCCGTGGCCGCAACTGGAGGGATTCGCGATTAGCCAATTGCTCACTGCGAATGCAGGGTGGGACTAGAACCAACTGACATTGCACTGACATTGAGATTTAGAATCAGATATTCCTGGTTCAAATCCTGCCTCTACCATGTACTAGCTGTGTGACTGTGAAAGTTATTTAACCTATCTAATATTTGTTTTCTTCACTTGCAAAATGGAAATAATAACAAACCACCTATGACAATTCATTGAAAGTGCTTAGCATGGTGCCTAAACTAAGCCTTACTTATATGGTGGCAGTTCATCATCATCATCATTACCATCTTAGTGGAAAAAACGAACCTGTGAAGTAGGATGAAGAGAGGTTCATCCTAATCCCCATTCTGCAGATGTAGAAACTGAGGCTCGGAGAGGTTAAATCTGACTTGCTTTGGGTTACATACACAAGTACAGCTGGGACTTCAAACCTGGGTGTTCCTTAACCTGGCACCCCTTGATTGCATCCTGTTGATGCCCACTTCATGGGCCTCTCCTTCCCATCTCCTGGCCCACTCTGACTGTGGAGGTCATTGGTAACCCTTCCTAAGTTCATGTATATGTCCTGCTGCTCTCGCCTCCTGGATCCTGCACAGCAGACAGCCAAGTGTAAGCTGGTACAACTCCAAGCAGGAAAAGGGATGTTGGCTGGATGCAGTGGCTCACGCCTGTAATCCCAGCACTCTGAGATGCCAAAGCAGAGAATTGCCTTAGCCCAGGAGTTCAAGACCACCCTGGGGCAACATAGTGAGACCCAGTCTCTACAAAAAAAATTAAAAATTAGCCACATGCCTGTAGTCCCAGCTACTTGGAAGACCGAGGTGGAGGATTCAGGGAGTTAGACCATCTATGTGTCTGTTTCTCTGATTAGACCGTAATCCCTTTGAGAGCAGGAACCATCTCTCTAACCAGGTATTACATGTCACTTTGTTCCTTCATCCAGAACTAAGGGAATCAAGTGAAACACAGAACCAAGATATTCTAGATTTCTGCTGGAATTTGTAATAGATGTGTGTTGTTTTGTGGCTCCCAGCCTTCTAAACTCCTGTTTTTCAGGAATCTTTCGTTGGTGACAGGCACAGTCCTGTCTCCCACTTCAGAGTGCTGAGGGGCCATACATTCCCTTTTCTTTCTCTTGGCCTTATGTGACCTATGCCTGGCCAACCAGCTACTCCCACCTTGAACTTTTGAGTTTTAAGAGTCTCACAGAGACAAGGGCCACATGAGAAATTCATTGGTCACATGTGATTCATGCAGGAGTAGTGGGTAAGCTGAAGGCTCAGTGAAGGTCTCTAGGAGCAGCTGTGCCAGCATAAGTGATCTAACCCAGCTATTTCAATGGCCCTACCTGGGGTGTGTTTTGCCACCTAGCCTCCTAGTTTCCTGACTACTTTTTGAGCATGGTTCTCTATTTTCTTATAGATTTGGAGACCAGCTTAATATCCTATTAATAAATGCCTTCTTTTCTTGCAGCAAGTCAGAGTAAATTTCTGTTTTTTGTCTTTGTCTTTGTTTTTTGCAACTGAGAACCTGATTGATGCAGGCCACAAATAATAATAAACACTAGCTTCCACTCACCAGGGACATATCACATGCCAGATGGGGCACTGAGTACTTCGTATCAATGATATTTAATCCTCACCACAATCCTGAGTGGGAATTATTACTCTTCTCAGTTTGCAAATTAGACTCAGGCTCTTACTAATAATGTTGCTGTGAGTATTCTTGCATATGTCTTCTTGGCATTCATGTGAACACATTCTGTTGGGCATATATTTAGGAATGGAACTCCCGAGTCATAAAGTGCTGATATGTTTATCTTCATTAGCTAAGACTCAACTGTTTTCTAAAGTTTTTATTCCCACCAGCACTTGTGTGAGATTCTGGCTTCAGTAGATGAATGAATCTTGGCCAACATTCGATATTGTCTTTTTAATAGTAGTCCCCATGGCAGGTGTTTAGTGGTATTTCTTTATAGCTTAATTTGCGTTTCCATCATGCTTGATGAGGTTGAGCACCTTTAAAAATTTATTTAGGCCAGGCACGCTGGCTCATGCTGGTAATCCCAGCACTTTGAGAGGCCGAGACAGGTGGATTGCCTGAGGTCAACAAATGAAGAAGAGTGTTTGAGCTGAGCCTTGAAGAATGGGCAGAATTGACTGGGTAAGAATGAGAAGGTGTGGCATCCCATGCAATGGGGTTGGCAAAACTTCTGGTATAGAAATTGGGAAGCACTGGGAGGTCAAGAGACCAGTGAAGAGATCAAGCTAATTGGAATCCAAGGAAGGTTGTAAAGTTTGGAAGTGGGTGGCACACACTAGGGGGGAATCTGAGCTCAGAAGCCTGTAGAACCTGTGAAAAGAAATCCAGCAAAGACTCCAAAATTTTAGAAATTGGAGATATAGCAGAGGGTAGTGGGAAGAGATCAGCTGGAGATTTAAAAAAACCTACATTCTAGACTCTACTCTGACACTAACTTGCTACATGAGTTTGAGCAAATTATTTCTCCTCTCTAGGTCTCAGTTTTCTCACTTGTAAAATGAAAGTGCTGGCCTAGATCTCTTCTAGTACTGGCAATTTAGGATGCCAGGCACTAGCTTCTATCCTTCCATTCCCAAGTGTGTTTGCATTTGCCCCAGGCCATCCCAAACCATGCTCACTGCCTCACTGCAGCCTGCCAACCTGCATCTCAGCAAGAGGAAGCAGAATTAGTGGATGAGACAAAACAAGACAAAAATAAGCATAATATAAACCCGTAAAGAGGGAAGGAAGGCTATTAGAACATGAGGCAGGGAGAGGCAGGGAGAAGCAGTGATGAAGATGATATCAGACCAGGAAAACCT
Source organism: Cacajao melanocephalus (assembly GCA_963573385.1). NCBI lineage: Eukaryota > Metazoa > Chordata > Mammalia > Primates > Pitheciidae > Cacajao > Cacajao melanocephalus. Next base: position 26,226 of record CAUYLG010021144.1, on the reverse strand, counting down.
AATAATTGAGATAACAGACTCAATATATCGGTTGCACAACAGAAAGGAAAAGCTGAGAAATAATGTATCTGTTAGCCTTTGCTATGTAACAAACCACTGCTAAACTTAGTGGCTGTTTATTACTGCTCATTGTTCACATGTCACATAAGCAATACTGTTGAGCTGGGTCAGACTCAGTTGATCTCAACCTTGCTTATACATCTGTGGCCAGCTGGAAGGTCTGCTGGAGGCTAGCTGGTTTGGGATCATCTCATTCATATGTCTGACAATTGTCTGGATGTCAGCTGGGACAAAGGAGCTGACTAGGCCACATGTCTTTTAAGATTATTCAGTAGACACACTGGGGTTTGTCTACATGGCACTGTGTTTTTTAATGTGTCCCATCCAAAATTCATGTTGAAATTTGATCCCCATTGAGGTAGTCTTATGAGGTGGGGCCTTTGGAAGTTGATTAGGCCATTAAGGCCCCACCCTCATGAATGGCTTTAGAGAGAGTTTGCCTTCCACCAGGTGAGGACAAACAAAAAGGTAGCATCTTGAAAGCAGAAAGCAGCTCTCACCAGACGCCAATGGGGAAGCCTTGATCTTGGACTTCCAGCTTTCAGAACTGTGAGACATAAATTTCTGTTGTTTCTAAATTACCTAGGCTGTGATACATATATATATATATATATATATATATTTAAGCAGCCAACCAGTATTTTATTTAAACTTGTGAAAGAAGCAAATAGCACTCACTGGTCCGTAGCACTACTGAAATCCAGCTGGGCTAATATTAACAGGTCTTCCTACAGAAGAGTAGGAAATATTCCTTGATTAGACCTAGGCTCTGCTCCCTGGGGGTGACTTCCCAGTCTATTTTTCACTTCTGGCTTTTGAGGCCACTCTTTGAAACTCCTAAGACTAGCCTCACTTGCAGCTAAGTAGCTTTCTCAATTTGATTTCTATTTGTAGAAGATTGGGGACCAGAGGCCCTCTTATATTTTGAACAACCATAGATCTCAGTCCAGATCTTAATGTAGGCTGGTGGCATGTTTACATGTTCAGCTCCATTAAAAAAAATGTGGGTTTCCTATAAATCTGACTTGAGTCCCACCTATTTGGCAAAAGTCATGCCCCCAATTGTTTTTGAGATATGACTCTCTCTTTAGACTTATTCACAGCTGCTTTGGATTTGTGCAGACAGCTATAGGACGATGTCCTTAAAGTTCCTAGATTTTTTTTTTTTTTTTTGTCTAAAATAAAGGATCTACTTAAGATGCAAAAACTTAATTCTGTTGATTTAAACAAAGGATGTCTGAGTGAAAGTTGCACAAATCTTCCCCTGGCTTAAAAACCAACTGCCTGCATCATGACAGTTCCTTTGGTCATTACTAAGGAGCCATGGCATTCAAAGCAGGCTCATCTTATGAACAGGTAGTGTAAGTATTGCCTATGAAGTGTGCTAAGAGAGGCACCAGGAAGATTCCACCTCAGATTCAAAAATCTTTTTTATTTCTCCCATGCCTTAAGTTCCTTCAATACAGACAGATTGCTTTTGGACAATTGCATCAATTGCCTGAATCTGTCACAGAGGATCTACCATGCATGGCCATTGTCATGGATAAAATACCTTAATTACCTTGCTTAGAGCCTTGCCCTTAGTAAGTGCTCAGGATATCTTAGTTCCCTCCTCCCAATTCACTCCTACTTTTCCTGAGGCTTCTGTCTTGCAATTTATGTTACACCACAGGAGGGAACAGATTAAGGCTCTATCATCTCCATGTAAGTGAGTTTGTTGGTTGGTTCCTTGAACAAATATTTACTGAGTGCCAACTCTGTGCCAGGCACTGGGGCTAAATTCCTGAATCAAGTCCCTGGCTTTATGGAGCTTACAACCAAGTGGGGGGCAGATAGATAGAAAATAAGTCAACAATCCATAAAATAATCACAGACTGTGATAACACTAGGATGGAAACAACGTGAGGGGGCTGAGACTGGGCAGCTGAGGAACCCTGTGTGACTGATGATAGCCAAGAATGAGGAGGGAAGGGAAATCTGGAGAGGAATGAGAAAAGGAGGCTGAGGTTAAACAGGCTTCCTGTGCCGCCTCCACGATTTTGCCTCATGACTGCAGAAAGGACACTTTAGTTCAAATAAACAAATAAATCTAGAGAAATATGATCTGTCATAGCAAACTCAACACATTTAGTCATGAATCCCTCAAGGATTGGAGCAATAGATAGGGTGTCAGGAGCCCTCAGTTCTAATGCTAACATAGCCCCCAACTCCCTGTGTGTCTTTAAGAGAGCCTCCTCCTCTCTCTAGATGTCGTTAAAGTTCCTAGTTTTTTTTTTTTTTTTTTTTTTTTTTTTGATCCTGGAGTCTATAGTGAGTACAATAGATCCTGGAGTCTACAGTGTTGTCTGACCACCTATGGCTTGATGAAATAACCAGCACCTTCCATGGGAGTTTTACCACTGCTCCAGAAGGCTTATGCCTCTGTCATTGCTGCCCATAGCTGTTAGAATTCCTCCTTCTCTGCCCAGCTGTGCAGTTCTCTGTCTCACTTCATTGGGTTCCAGCTCTAGGCCATCTTTTCTTTTAAGTGTTTAGTCAGAGTCCAGACAGTTGGCAATTCACAGTGCCCCTGGTGCAATGACGATCTGGCCTGAATGTTGGTCCAGAAAGTCATTGAACTCTTAGTTTAATCGGAATGCTTAGGGAGTGCCATTTTCTTAGCATTTAAAACATTCTCCTCCAAGAATAAGAACAAGCAATCACAATAAACATCAAAACAAAAGCCACCATTTATTTAGTGCCTACTATGTGTCAATGAGCTAAGATCAGTGTGTTTTATCCTTACATCAGTTGTAGGAAATTGCCACAATTTCGTATATTAGGAACTTAAGCTCAGAGACTTTAAGCCAGCCAGATGCGGAGGCGTGATCCTGATCCATGAACATCTAACTCTGGAAGTCCAGTCTCTACCATCACGCTGTTTTGCAGTTCTTTTCACCAGTTGCATAGAAGAAGAGCAGGAGGACCAGGTAAAGGTGGGATCTGCCTCTCTCTCTGACTATCCTTGTCTGAATCTTCCCTTTTTGCTGGGCTTCACCAGCAAAGGAGTGTTGCTATTTTGTTTGAGGTGACTTTATCAAGCTCGCCTAGCAAGACACTCCTGGGGAAGTATTGCTTAACCGTAGCTGTGGTCACAACCTTGAAGCTGACATCTCCTTTCCACTTTCCTAAAGCCATCGAGTAAAGTAGAGGCCTGTTCTTCACATAACTGCCTAGAAGCTGGTGACAGAATTCACTTGGACTTCAAATACAGACCCAGCTATGCTTAGATGGCACCATGGCCATGGGAGGCAGGAAGCGGGAACCAACATTATGGGTGTGATTGTGCCAGGTCCCTTTAGGAATAAACCTCCCAAGAGCGGGGACGTTCAGCCATCAGCCATCAGCCATCTCCGGTGATATATAATTCAAGCAACACTATTGTATTCATCTCTACATCTAGACTTTGAATCAATCATATGTATATGTCATGGGGATGGGACTCTCCAAGATATAGCCCTTTCAGCTGATGTGAATTGGATGTTGGGATATTTCAGTGACACAGAACCACACTAGAGGAAATTGAGGGGCAGGACAGGGTTTGGAATTGGCCCTTCTAACAGCAGAACAGTGTCTTCCAGCTCCAGACTCATTTCACCTCTCCATTCTCTTAGCCCAATGTCAGCTTCATCCAAGGCTGGTTTTGTTCTTGGTCAAAGGACAGTGGCCAATGGCAGCAGGGGCTGTACTCTTAGAAGAGAACCTTTTTTTTCCCCCAAGATTTTATATTAAGAGACTTTCTTAGAAATCCCCCAGGAAGCTTTTCCTTGGACTTAATTGACCAGAAAATGAATAGACTCTCCATCACGGTTTAGATCAATCAAAGCCCACATACCTTCCCTGAGTCATGCATGAGTGGTATTGAGAGGTTAAGACCTGAACAAATTCAGGCTTCGGTAAGGATGGAGTAAGATGGCGGCCCAAGAGGCGGCCAGCAGTGTCCACAGTTCAATTCCATGCTGGTCTAGTTACAGAAATTCCAAATTCCTAAACTTAGACAATTTGGACCTGCATATGAACTTATGAATTAACCTTTGACTCTGTGGCGTGTAGTGGCTTATTCTGAAATTTGGGTGCAGGGTGTGAGGGTCAGTTTACCACAGCCCAGGCAGATGGAGAGGAAGTGACGTGGTGAGCTGGCACTTGGGACAGTATCTGGGAGGGCAGGACAGGCACTTGGACACATTTTTCTCGAAGCTTAGGCCTTAGTTCATCTGAATTAGAATTACATGATTGCAGTGGGGACAGTGAGATGGAGTGGGACAGACCTTATATTGTATATTCATAGACCTTGTGTTCAGACTTTGTGGGGCAAGGGTCCAGGAAGTTGCATAGTTGACAAACTCTCCAGGTGATTCTTAAGCACCCTGGACCAGAGCTTATGCTAGGCTGTAGAGACTGACTCTAGAAATATAACTTAGAGGGTAAGTCTAGGGCAGGAGTCTTCATCACAATTCATCAAGTAATTGGTATTTGGGGCCCAAGGTGAGGGAATTGGTCCCAGTATAGTGACAAAGAATCTAAGCCAGATTGAATTGTTTTGGGTCAGGCCAGGCAGTGGGTGATAATATTTATTCATTGCATTTTTCAACCAATGTTTATTCAAGTTCCTGAAGATACGGATCAAAAAGTCCCGGTTTCAAACAGTCCCAGCACAGTGTATTGGGGAGATGCAGATATGTGGACAGGCATTCACAACATTACATGACAAGGGTCATGGTGACACACAGGGGCTCCGGGAGCACTCAGGAGAGGTCTAGTCCAGTCTAGTGGGGTGGATTAACTTCCTAGAGCCGCAAATTAACAAATTGTTACAAACCTGGTGGCATAAAGTCACAGAAATTTATTCTCTTACACTTTGGGGTGAGGGTCCAGGTCTAACTATATGCCACCTAGCATCACCATAGCATCCTCCCAAATGGTCCCCCTGGAATCCATTCTCCATAGCGCAGCCAGAATGCAACTCAAATCGTGTGTAGAGGCAGTTAGCCTCTCTGTCTGTTTGCTGGCCCAGCCAGCTGTCAGCTTGTTGGCAGCCTCTGTGATACCTGAGTGCCTGTTTGGGACCCAGGGAGGTCCCAGTAGCATCGAGAAGCCAGCTGCATTTGTTGTTGACTCTTAGAACACATTACATACCAATAGCATGGCAGAAGTAGAATCCAGGGATGTGGGATGGAAAAAGAGAGAGCCATCTACGCTTCTCAAATGTCTTGTGGCTTTTGGCCCTGTGAAGTAAGCTTCTTCCCAGAGTCCATTCCTGTTTCTGCTCTTCCTTATCCTCACAGGAATGTTGAGGAATTCAGAGACTCAGATTGCTAAAGCCGGTACTTAGGTGAGCAATCTGAGATCCAGAAGGTAGAAGTTCTTTGTTTCAGAGGAGCTGATACTGATTATGTGACAGTCTTGAGTCCCTCCGTCAGAACCCACTGCTGCCTTCTTCAGGGTCTGGTCTCTGATACTGAGATGATGATCACAATTGTTATCAATAACATACTGTCTTACAATCTTAGGAGGTTCTTTACACCTTCATATTTGCTCAGTCTCCAAGCCCATCTGATAAGTATGAAAAATGCTGTTTGTAGCTGTAGAATCAGGCTCAGGATCAGGGATTTGCCTAAGACCCAGGCCCAGAACCCAGGTCCTCTTGACTTTAAATCCCTTGATCCTCCTTGTCCCTGTGCAGCTTCATCACAGGGTTGCAGGGCTCTGGGTTGCAAAGCCCAGTGCTGATGATACCTGTATGGCTTGCTGGAGACTCCAGGACCATGCCATAGGCCATTGAGAACTGCTGGCCACTTGCCCAGTGGCTCTATCAGAAAAGGGGGAAAGCTCCACAGAAACGCAGGGAGGGGCCAAAAACACACTTGACTTCCTTTGTTTTTGACCAACTCTGAGCTATCTGACAGAGCAAAATGCTTTGCTGCAGCTGAGAACATGTTTCTTGACCTTAAGAAATAAGCTCTTAAGCTTTCAGCTTTTAAAAAAGAAAAGCAAGTAATGCATTCAACAGAAATCGCCCCATCACTGAGGTCTTCCCTGTCATCCATTCTGAGTCCCAAACCATCTGTCTTTGAGCCTCCATGGGGAGGCTTGCCCAAATCCTGAGCCTCAGCCTGGCGTATACATAAACATTTCCCTTACCCCTACCCAAAGATTAAGGCTCACTCATCTTGTACCTTGCCCATTCTTCACCGCAGACCTGATCTGTCCCTACCAATTCTTGAGCCTCATCCCAGCCTTGACACTAACTGCATCCCTCACCCAAATATTAAACCTCAGTCCATAACAGACCCCATCTTATTCCTCACCCCATACCCAAATCTACCACCATCCCTACCACCAACAATCCATCCCTTACCCAAACCCAAAGACCTAACTTTACCCCCATTACACCTTCATTTCATTCTTGAGCCCCAGGGTTAGGGGTGAAGGGGCTTATTGCACACATCACCAGGAAATTTTATAAATGCTCAAAGGTTAATCATTTCTTTTTGAGGCTCACAAAATAAGTGTGACTGTCGCTTTGTCCAAGAGTCAAAGTGGCTGCATCAAAACAACACTGCCTGCAACTGAGACCAAGGTGTGAGAAGATACTGTGCAATCTCCCTCTGCAGTCCTGTTATTCTTGGATCAGAAGGAGAGAGCTGTTTTGCATTTAGTAAATTGAGCCACCATATGAGTGCTACAAATGGAGCCTGAGACAAGTTTTGCCATTACTTTATATAATGACATGGTGTTGGAGCCACCTCTGACAAGGAAAATGCAGGAACGAACCATTCATCTTTTCAAGCAAACAAGAAAGGTTCGTTCTTCAGATCTGCTACCTTTCCGTAGGAACTTGGTATTTTCTTTCCAATTGTTCATTGGATTGTCTTCCCCATGCTTTTCTAAATGATTGACTTTCCAAAGCACTTTGGCTCCCCCGAAAAAATGAAAGGGGTCTGGAAATACCAGGTGTGCTATAATTGCCCCTGGCAGCACCATCAGCTAGGCCAGGCGACTCTCATCTCAGTGTGTCTGCATTAACTCTAGCTGTCTTTCTTTGGAAAAATGTCAGCTTGATTAGAGATGGGTCCCACACTGAATTGGAGGAAGAATAGCAGTCATTATATTTTTTAAATGAATTTTTCTTTTTTTATATCAGCCCCAAGTTAGATATTTAATTTGCAAAAACTCCCAAGAAATATCAGCCAGTGTTGTAGCTAGACCAAAGCTTGATTTAGATTGGCACACTAAAACTCACTCCTGCTTTTCAAGTGCTATACACTTTCCAAAATCATGATGCTATCCATCCCTCACAATACCCCTGTGTGGAAGGCACTCTTATCTGCTTTTCACAGATGAGGAAATGGAGGCTCAGCAACTTGTCCCAAATAGTGGAGGTTTTCTGGTGCCCCATCTCCTGAGCATGGACCTGCACTCTTGTGAGCATGGTGCTGACTGCCCTGGGGAGGGCAATTAAAGCCCAGGAAGGCCTGGTAGACATGTCAGGTATGACTGCCCTGGAAGAAGCAATGTAGATATCAGCTAGGACACGATGACACATTTAGAAATTCAGTTTACTTTGCTATTACCAAATAGCTAGAGGCTTCATGTGATGGCAACGGAATATCCAGATTTTTGACCCACTCCTTCTTCATCTGGGTCATTGTTAATATGTGATCTTCTGTAACAAAAAGAGCCCCATGCTTGATCTCCATTATCTTGTTTAAATCTTGCAGTAACACTTTGAGAGATAGATGCTATTATCCTCATTTTACTAACAAGAAGTTAAATAACTTGTCTGAGATCACACAACTTCAGGGCAGAGTCAAGATTTGAACCAAGATCTAGATTACTCTTACTCACTATAGTAGACCTATTCTCTGTAAGTCAGAAGAAGATGAAATTCTAGTCTGAGCTTTTTCTTTTTAGTTCTGTGTCCTCAGATGAATTAACAAATTCATTGAATGTTTATTAAGTAAACTTTTTTTTTAAAGGGTCTCACTGTGTCACCCAGGCTGGAGTCCAGTGGTGCCATCTTGGTTCACTGCAATCTCTGCCTCCTGGGTTCAAGCAATCTTGTGTCTCAGCCTCACGAGGGCTGTGACTGCAGGCGCATGCCACAATGCCTGGCTAATTTTTGTATTTTTTGGTAGAGACAGAGTTTCACTATGTTGGCCAGGCTGGTCTTAAACTCCTGACTTCAAGTGATCAGTCCACCTCGGCCTCCCAAAGTGCTGGGCCAACAGGTGCGAGCCACCCTGTCTGGCCAGGTATACATTTTTAAACAACGGATGAGGAAGCAATTCAGTTTTAACGTCTGACAAACAAGTAAATTCCTTCATCTCACAGATGAGAATCCATCCATAAACAAGTGAGTTGGGCAAGTTTTTCTCCAAGGTTCTTTCTAGAGCTCATATAATATGAGTCTGTGATGTTGACAGTTTAGTGTTGCATCAGAGTCGTGCCCAAATCTCTCAAATGTGCATCTAGGTTTTCACAATGTCAAAGGTAATCTCTCCCGCACTTCAGAGAGGTTCTCTAAATTCACCACCTTGGAAAGTTATCTCCTCTATGTACTATTTTTATACAGCTATCTGATTTAATCCCTAACACCAACAACTTGAGTTGTGTTATTACCATCTTAAAAATGAGAAGGGCTGGGTGCAGTGGCTCACGCCTGTAATTCCAACACTGTGGAAGGCCGAGGTGGGCGGATCACCTGAGGTCAGGAGTTCGATACCAACCTGGCCAACATGGTGAAACCCTGTCTCTACTAAAATTACAAAAATTTAACTGGGCGTGATGGTGCACACCTGTAATTCCAGCTACTCTGGAGGCTGAGGCAGGAGAATTGCTTGAACTTAGGAGGCAGAGGTTACCTAAGCCAAGATCATGCCACTGCATTCCAGCCTGGGCAACAGTGAGACTCTGTCTCAAAATAAATAAATAACATAACATAACATAACATAACATAACATAACATAACATAACGTAACAAACATAACATAAAATTAAAAATGAGAAAATGGAGGCTCAGTGATTATGGCCACTTGCACAATGCCCTAGAACTAATACAAGGCAAAGCTGGGTCTTGATGTTAGAAGAATCAACACAATACCTGCTGCAACCTAGCATGCACTGTGGGAGTAGCTCAGGCCCCGAGAGAAGCTGGCTTAGCCTGACAGTGCATCAAGATCGTTCACTCAGGCTTCTGGAAACACCATTCGGAGACATTTGGTGGAGTCACAGGTCACCTCCCTCTTCACAGACTGTCTGAGATTTGTCACACTAGATTTTTTTATTCTCCTTGCAACCTTGTCTGTGAGTCAGCCCTTGTCATATGGTAAGACAGACTAGCGTGAAATGGAGCTGTCCAGGTGATCTTTTGGAACCTCTGAGATGCCTGTTGCATGACACAAGGATACTCAGTCTCTCTGAAGTCCACCTGTCTCAGGCCAAGAAATGAGTGCAGCCTTCAGGAAACAAATGTCCCCACTGCTTGAATGATGTCACTTGCATTTCCTGAGGTGTGACAGCCTCTCGCTCCTGACAGGTGGTCATCATACCTCATCCTGGGCTACATCACTGTCCTTGTAAAGAAATGAGGTCAAAGCAAGTTTCTTCATTTCCACAGTGAAAGAACGTCCAGATAATATCTTTGCCATAACTAAAACCATGCAGGGGAACAAAATAAGAGTTGATTTATCAAACATTCAGTAATTGAAGAAACAGAGTTGGAGAATATATCAAATGACTAGTTGGTGGTTTAGATTAAGGTGGCTTTGTTTTCTCTTTGTAGCTGGAGGACCAGAGGGAGGACCCCGAGCTTGGGAAGTGAGGACTCTGGTAACATAGCATCGCACAGAAAACAGTGGAAAGGCCAGGTATTATTCTTACAGCTAACCCCTTTCATTCTTCCTTTTACCTTCCAACTTCTTTCTCCCTGACCTCCCCAGGAAAGTCTTTCCATTTTCCTTCACTGTGGATCAAGAAGCAATTGTAATCATGGTCAGCACATGCTGTAATCATCAGGGTACAGATGCTTATCAAGACAAGGGACATGGCCATTTCAAAGTGAAATTAGGTAATTCCTGAAAGTTCCCGGACTTTCTTCTTAGAAACATTGCAAAAAAAAAAAAAAAATCTTTCTACTCATTCTACTTTAATTACACACAACACAGTTCTTCATAAAGTGGCAGTATTCATAAGTAGAAAACGAAGTCTTTTTCAACATCATTATGTTTCCAATGGATTTAGCTTCCACTGTGGTAAGAGCATTACTTTGCAAACATGTTTGAACAAAATTCTATGGTATTTTGATGACGTTCTTCCTTCTAGCTTTTGTGGGCTAGCCTGGGCATCTAATGGACGTTTAGGACACTACTTCCTGTGGACATTGGGTTCTGTGTTCAACTAGCCAGTTTACAAATGATTCTTTGGAATACAGCTTATCTGCTGTTGTATGTAGAAAAACAAAATGATCATCTCAGTTTCTCAGATGTGGAAATTAAGAAATAAAATCTGGAGTGTTGTAGCTCTTGTGTCAATGCAGTGGCACCTATTCCTTTTCCCTTCTTTCTCTGGACGCCAACAGGGAGAAGCCACCTGCCTATCTTTGCTGGTCTTCTCGGCCAGTTATTGTGTCCTCACTGAGAAGGAGCTGCGACTAAAGGCAGAGGCCAAGCCCATTTACTGCTTTTAAATGGAAATCTAACTTACATATAGAAAAGCGTATACAACTGAAACGGATAGTTCAATGAAATTTTGCAATTTATACAGGTGTGTAACACCATCTCTACCTCAAGATGTAGAATAACACAGCACAGCAGCAGGCTTCCTATTGAGTCCCCTGCCAGTCAATACTCTCTGCCCCAATGATAGCCCACTATTCTGACTTTTAACATAGATTAGTTTTTGGTCCCCTTACTTAGAAAGCTCTCTTAGGTTGAGGTATAATTAAGAAACAATAAATTGTACAGATCTTAACTTTAGTGAGTTGTGACAGTATGTACCTGTGTAACCACTGCCCAGAACAAAATATAGAACATCACCATCACCACAGAGAATTCCAAATGCCCTTTCCAATAAATTATGATTATTTTTTTTGACAAGGTCTCACTCTGTCACCCAGGCTGGAGTGCAGTGGCATGATCTCAGCTCACTGCAACCTCCACATCTGGGTTCAAGTGATTCTTGTGATTCAGCCTCCTGAGTAGCTGGGATTACAGGCACATGCCACTACGTCTGGCTCATTTTTTTTTTTGTAATTTTTTTTTCTTAATAGAGGCAGGGTTTCACCATATTGCCCAGGCTGGTCTTGAACTCCTGACCTCAAATGATCCACCCACCTCAGCCTCCCAAAGTGCTGGGATTACAGGCGTAAGCTCTACCTTTTCTTAGCAACTACTTTCTGATTTCAAACAGTGTACAGTAGTTGGGCTTGTTCTCAGATTTCATATAAATAGAATCATCCAGTGTGTACTCTTTAGTGTCGGGCTTCATTCACTTGACATATAGACATATATGTATCTTTAGTTTCACCTACAGTGTTGCATGTAGCAGTAGTTAATTCTTTTTTTCTCATTAAAGAAAGTTTTTATTAGCTCAATTTCTTTGATTCAGAAGCTAACACCACAGTAACAAAAATTTCAAATACATATAATTTGATCCCAATTGTTTAAACAAAGCTCAAATATACACACATACCACAGAGACAGGAAAAGATAAATACTGTATACAAAAAGGTGTTACTGGTAGACTCTAAACAGTGAGAGATTATGGATGATTGTGTTTCTTCTTTTGTTTTCTGAATATTTTAGTTTCTACGTTAGCATTTTTTTCCATTTTTAATTGTGGTAGAATACACATTTCAAGAATGTAACATTTAGTGCCTATTTCTGGACTTGCTACTCTTTTCTATTGATTTATTTGCCTATCCTTATACCAACATCACTGTATCTTGATTATTGAAGTTTTATAATGAGTCTTAAATTCAGGTAGTCAAAAGGCTTCCAACTTTGTTTTTCATTTTCAAAATTGTTTTGGCTATTTTAGATGACTTGCATGTCCATATAAATTTTAGAACTAGTTTGTCTATTTCTTCAACAGAAGTGGCTTATATGTGATACAGATTATGTTAAATCTATACATTAATTTAGGGAGGATGGAAATCTTAAACAATATTGAGTTTCCATTTTATGAACATAGTATATCTCTCCATTTAGGAATATTTTAATTTTGCAAAGTAACATTTTATAATTTTCAGTTTATAGATCTCACATACCTTTCATTAGATTTATTCCTGGGTATTTTATTTTGGCCAGTGTTTTGATGCTATTGTCAATGGTATTTGTTTTTGGAAGATCATTTTTCCAATTTTTACTAGAATATTGAAATGGAATGTGTTTTTATACATTGATGTTATGTCCCGAAACATTGCTAAATTCACTTATTCTAATAATTGTTTCATAGACTCTATATGGTTTCTAAATCAGTTTGAGACATAATTGACATACCATTTAATTCATCCATTTAAAGTGTAGTCTTTTTATATTCCCAGAGCTGTGTGACTATCTCCACAATCCAGTTTTAGAACATTTTCATCACCCCCACCAAAAGAAACCCTGTGTGATGAGGAGCAGTTACATCTCATCCTCCTCTCATCCCCACCTCACAGCCCTGGACAATCACACATCTACTCTTTGTCTTTACGGATTTCTCTATTCTGAACATTTCGTATATGTGCAATGATGCGACATGTAGTCTTTTGGGGCTAGCTTCTTTCACTAAGTATAATATTTTCAAGGTTCCTGCATGTTGTAGCATGTATCATTCATTTTTATGGCAGAATGACATTCCATTGTATAGATGGAACGCATTTTACTTATGCATCGGTTGATGGGTACTTGAGTTGTTTCTGCTTTTTGGGTATTATGAAGAATGTTGATGTGAACATGCACGTACAAGTTTTTCTGTGGACATGTTTTTGCTTTCCTCATTTTATCCTTTGAGGAACTGTCAGACTGTTTTCCAAAGCAGCCATACCATTATGACTTCTCATTAGCAGTGTATGAGGCTCCAAATTTCTCCACATTCTTGTCAACACTTGTTATTATCTGTCTTGTTTTACTATAGCTCTGCTAGTGGGTGTGAAGAGGCATTTCATTGTGCTTTGGAATTACATTTACTTAGTAGGTAATGACATTGAGCATCTTCTCATGTACTTTTTGGTCATTTTTTTTTTTTTTGTAGAAATGTCTACTCATGTATTTTGTTCATTTTCAAACTGGGTTATTTGCCTATTTATTGTTGGGTTTAAAAATTTTATTTTTAAAGAAGTATTATGAATGTTTCTTATCAGATATATGATTTGCAAATATAGTCTGTGGGTTGCCTTTTTACTTCCTTGATGGTGCTCTTTGAAGCACAAAACTTTTAAATTTTGATGAAGTTCAGTTTATCTATTTTTTTGTTTGTGCTTTTGGTGCCATGTCTCAGAACCAAAAATTTTGCACGTATACAATCTTTTTGTCTATGAATAAGGCAGTTTTACTTATTTTTCCAATACTTATACCTTTTATTTATTTTTCTTGCTCACTTGCACTGGCTAGAACCTCTACTAAATGTAGAATAAAATTGATGAGAGCATGTTCTTGCCTTATTATCAATCTTAGGGAAAAAGAATTCAATGTTTTATTACTAAGTGTGATGTTAGCTGTATGACCTCTATCACATTGAGAAAGTTCCCTCCTAGTGTGGCTTGCTGAATTTTCTTTCCTTTTCTTTTTAAATACACTTTATTTTTTTAAAGATCAGTTTTAGGTTCACAGCAAAATTAAGAGAAATTTACATGATTTCCCATATGTTCTTGCCTTGACACATGCATAGTTGTCCCCATTGTCAACGTCCCCCACCAGAGTAGCGCATTTGCTATAACTGATGACTCTACATTGACACATCATGATCACATCCAAAGACTATAGTTGACATTGGGATTCACTCTTGAAGTTGTTTGTTTTATGGATTTGTATAAATGAATAATAACATGTGTCCACTATTACAGTATCATTGAGAGTAGTTTCTCTGCCCTAAATCCTCTGTGATCCACCTATTTGTCCCTCCCTCCCTCTAACCCCTAGAAACTACTGACCTTTTTACTGTCTCCATAGTCTTGACTTTTCCAGAATGTCATATTCATATCATATGGAACGTAGATTTTTCAGATTGGCTTCTTTCATCTGGTAATATGTATCTAAGTTTCCTCTATTTTTTCTTTTATTTTTAGTGCTAAATAATATTAATAGTATTTTACTATCTGGGTATATCACGTTTTATTTACCCATTCACCTACTGAAGAACATCTTGGCTGCTTCCAAGTTTTTGCAATTATGAATAAGGTGCTATAAACACCCATGTGTAGGTTTTTGTGTGGACATCTTTTCAACTTCTTTAAGTATCATGGTGCGTGATTGCTGGATCATATGGTTAGAGTATGTTTAGTTTTGTAAGAAACTGCTAAACTGTCTTACAAAGTAGTTGTATCATTTTGCTTTCCCACCAGCAACGGATGAGAGTTTCTGTTGCTCCACATCCTCACCGGCATTTGGTGTTTTCAGTGTTTTGGATTTTGGCCATTCTAATAGGTGTGTAATGATATGTCATTATTTTAATTTGCATTATTTTGATTTGCATTTAATTTGCATTGATGTTACATGATGTTGAGCATCTTTTCAAATGCTTATTTGCCATCTGTATATCTTCTTTGATGAGCTGTCTGCTAAGGTCTTTGGCCCATTTTTTAATTGAGTTGTTTGTTTTCTTATTGTTCACTTTTGAAAGTTCTTTGTGTATTCTGGACAACAGTCCTTTATCAGTATGTCTTTTGCAAACATTTTCTCTCAGTCTGTGGATTTCCTTTTTAGTCTCTTGATAGTGTCTTTTGCAGAGCAGAAATATTAAATCTTAATAAAGTCTAGCTTATCAATTATTTCTTTCATGATAATACTTTTGGTGTCATATCTAAAAAGTCATTGCCAAACCCAGGATCAACTAGATTATCTCCTATGTTATTTTCTGGGGTTTTATAGTTTTACACTTACATTTAGGTCTATAATCTATTTTGAGTTAATTTTTGTAAAGGGTATAAAGTCTCTATTTAGATTTTTTTTTTTTTTTTTTGCTTGTGGATATCCAGTTGTTTAGCATTATTTGTTGAACAGATTATCTTTTCTGCATTCTCTTGTCTTTTCTCTTTTGTCAAAGATTAGTTGGTTATATTTATGTGGGTCTATTTCTGGGCATTCTATTCTGTTCCATTGATCTATTTGTCTATTTTTTTCATAATACCATGCTGTCTTGATTACTGTAGCTTTATAATAAGTATTGAAGTTGGGTAATATCAGTCCTCTAAATGTGTTCTTTTGAGTTTTCTTTTTAAACCAGAATGGTGTTGAGTTGTGTCAAATGTTCTTTTGCATCTATTAAGATGATATTGATATTTTGGGCTGGATAACTCTTTGATGTCAGGGGGTTGTTCTGTGCTTGCATTATAGAATGCTTTGTTTCATGCTTGACCTCTATCACTAGATGCCAGTAGTAGTCCAATTGTAACAACCAAAAATATTTTGACATTTCTAAATGCCCCTGAAGGGCAAACTCACGCCTGATTGAGAATCATTGATTTAATATATCATTGTGCAGTTTAAAAAGTATCCTTACCAATTATTTTATACTCCTCCTTCATTAGTTGAGCTTAATTGCTCTCACTTGAGTGTGGACTGGGCTTAGCAACTACTTCTAGTTGGTAGAGTGTGGTGGAAGTAACTGTGTGATACGTCTAAGACGAAATTATAAAAGGCATTATGGTTTTCTCCTAGCTCTCACTCTGGGGGAAGCCAGGTGCCATCTTGTAAGTATACTCGAGTTGTCCTAAGGTGAGATCCACATGGTGAAGAATGAAAGGTCTGCTGCCAGTAACTAGCACTAACCTGCCAGGTGTGTGAGTGAGCCACCCTGGAAGCAGATCTTCCAAGCACAGTCAAGCATTAAGATGACTGCAGCCTCTGACATTATCTTGATTGCAATCTCATGACAGATGCTGAGCCAGAACCACCCAGTTAAGCTGCTCCTAAATCTTGACCCATAGAAACTGTGTGAGATGATAAATATTTATTGTTGTAAGCCACGAAAAATTTAGAGTAATGTGTTACGCAGCAGTAGATAACTAATACACTTACACTGACTGATTGTCAAATATTAAACCAACTTTGCATTACTGGGACAAACTACTCAGTTATGGTGGGAATTTTAATCCTTTTATACAAAAAGGATTAAATACACGTGTGTACATATACATATATTATGATATATGTATTATATATAGTTGATTTTAAGTCTCCTATGTTGGTATTTGTTTTCTTCTTACCTCATTTATTCTGTTTTCCTTTATTTATTCCCTTCCTTCTTTTGGGTGAATTGTGTATGTGTGTGTGTGTGTCTTGTCTTTTATTTTATTTCCTGTATTGACTTTTTAGCTCTACCTGTTTATGTTCTTTTTAATGGCTGTTCTATAGATTATAATGTTTATCTTTAAGTTAGCACAGGTTACTTGCAAACAGTAATGTAGAAAATTACAAACAGTATAATTTTATTTATGCCCCTCCTGCTATTCATGCTCATATTATGTTTTACTTTCATAAATGACTCAAAGCCCATAGTATATTGTTGCCATTTTTGCTTTAAAAGTGATATCTTTTAAAGAAAAAAATATAATATAAACAAGTCTTTTATACATATCCAGATATTGACCCCCTTCTAATGTTCTTTTATTCCTGCCAATCTAGTTCAATCTTGTATCATATCCTTTCAGTGTAAAGACCTTCTTTTGTCATTTGTGGCTTTGAATGTATCTGCTGGGGATGAAGTCTCTCAGCTTTTGACTGCTAAGAAGTCTTTATTTTCCCTTGCTATTTGATTTATATTTTCACTGGATATGAAATTCTAGGTCAATGGCTTTTCAACCTGTTGTTCTTTTGTTTAAAGATCTCATTCTATTGTCTTCTGACCTCAGTTTCCTGCTAGGTCAGCAATTATTGGATTGTTGCTCCTCTGTATATAATATGTCTTTCTGCTTTGCCAGTTTTAAAGATTTGCCTTTTATTTTTGGTTTTCAGCAATTTAATTATGAAAAAACCTAGAGGTGGTTTTATTTGTATTTGTACTGCTTGGATTTTATGAAACTTTTCGGCTCTGTGGGATTGATGCCTTCATCAGTTTTGGAAAGTTTATGGCCATTATCTCTTCAAATATTTATTCTGCTTTGTTTTTTTTTTCTCTTCTCCTCCTGGACTCCAATGATATGTATTTTAGACATTTGTTATTCTCCTTCAGATTTCATTTGCTTTATTCTGTCTTTTTATTTCACTCTTTTTCTCTTTGTGTTTCAGCTTTTATATTTTCTGCTGATCCATCTACATGTTCACTGATAATTTCTTGTGCTGCATCCAATCCATTGTTAGGTTCATCTAATGAATTGCTTATTTCTAATCGTATAGGTTTCATTTCTAGCACATGCATTTGATTCTTCTTTGTTCTTTTTCAAGAGTCTGCTTACAGTTCCCATTTATTCACATATACTACCCATCTTTTCCGCTACATCTTTTAGCATCTTTTTCACAGTTATTTTAATATTCCTATTTGATCATTTAATCATCTGGGTCATCTTTAGTTCTGCTTCTGTTGGCCATTTCCCCTCCTGACCATAAATCACATTTCTTGCTTTTTCATGTGTCTTGTTATTTTCAGTTGTATGAAAAGCATTTTGTATTAAAGAACATAGAGATAAAAAAAATTCTATTTCTGTCAGGCTGCTAGTGTGGGGACTGACTTAATTGGATTTGAAATTAAGCAGGGTTTGGGCTTTGTTATAGCCTTCTTTTGATTTAGTTCACTATTGGTTTCAAATTATTTGAGGGCAAGATCATTAATTTCCTTTCAGCATAGGTTAAATTACTAGCCATGTACTTAAATTCAATCTTCAGCCATTATCCTTCTCTAGAGGTCAGGCTGGCCCAAAGTTCTGACTTTCTAATCCCATGGTTGCTCTTTGTGGTGACCAGCCTCTAACCTGAAGCTATTTAGGAGTCTACTGGGAGTCAACTTATTAGCATTCCAAAGACAATATCATTGAGAAATACCTAAGGTTTTTGAAACTCTGCCAAGAAGCCAGGCCAAAGACCAGATATATTCTCCATTGCACTGCAGGTTTTCTCTCAGCTCTCCTGCCCATACCTGCCCTTCTGAGGAGGACTTGCACTTGGGGAGAGGTCCCAGTTCCATGTACCTTATTATGGACCCCTCTCTGCTCTCCTTCTCTGGCCCCATTCCCTGTTTTGGGTGTGTTACCCCCACACTTGTTGAAGAGTCACAGGGTAGGAGATAGTGAGTGAATATAAATTCACTCTGTAAGTAGTGTTTTTCAGGATTCTAATCAGTCTTGCCAGTCCAAACACTGGTGTTAAAAATTTGCTAAAAGTTCAGTTGATTTCTCCTTACTTATTTCTATGGAAGATCACTCTTACCATCCCAGTTCCACCAATTATGGAGGAACTCTGGTTTTTTTCTCTCTTGTGAAGGGCTTATCACTTTCTGGAGTTCCATTCATTTATATTTCTTTGTGTTTATGCTCTCTGATGAGTTTTTTGAAACTAAGATATTTAGGCTTTTATGTATATACATATATATACACACACATGCTATATATATGTATATACATGTGCTACACACACATACACACATGCTCAGGGAAGTTGTTAGTAATAGTCTTTTCATAACTTTCCACATCTGAACACAGCCTGTTCACTTTTGCAAGGAATAGACTAGGAGCAGTAAAAGTTTTTTTATGTGGAAATTGCATTTATTTTAACTTTATTTTATTCAATACATGATAAACCCTCTTTTGAGTAGCTCTTAACCCTTTAGAGACCCCTTTAATGGCTCCCTTCTTTGGATCTCTGTACACACCATTCATTTAATCTCAGCAATAGCAAACATCAGGCATGCAATTTGCATTCTGGCAGTGTAGACTACCCCTGTCCCTTGACACACACACACACACACACACACACAGACACACACATACACACAGACACACACATACACACAGCAGCCAGGACAGAAATTGCTAATCCATCTGTAAGCATTCTTTCTTGTTGAGACTAGATGAGTCCTCCCTATCCTCAGCACAATGTACCAGGCAATCAATTTGATTTGGTACACAAGAATAAATGTATTTGCCACCCTGGTTTCAACTCAAAGATGCTTTTTTCCCCAGTTAAGTACTTGGGTCTGCTCCAAGAAAAGGTTTGTAATGTGGGGCATCCATAGGTCATAGGTTACTTTCAGAACTAAACATTTCAAAGAAGGTCAGTGGATATGGAGTTCAAAACAAAATGAAAATGAATTTGAAGACACTGGGGTGAAATGATCTGAGAGGAGTTTGTGCTAGTATCATGAAATGCATGTTGAGAGCTAGAGAATATGAGCCCAATCTTGACCTCTCCGGGTTATGGTATTCTCATCTGCACAGTTAGTGGGTGGGAATGGGAGCTGCAAGACCTCCTGTGCTACATATCTCTAGGTTCCTTCTGGAACTTGCATCAAATAGTGGAGAACACCATAATAAGATGACATTGCTAAACTTAATTTTATTCTACTCTGTTAACACCTATTCTCCCCATCACCATTCAAGGAGCAGCAAGGGTTTTGCTTATATACTTCTCTATGAGACAAAGAAAGTAGAGTCAAATTCTTATAAACCTTCACTTATTAGCGGAATGCTTCTGTAAAGAGAAATTTTCTCATCTTGTCAGAGCTAGAGCTCTGAATTCTTTCCTTCTATTTAGAATGCTTGATTCTTTTCTTCTGTTTGCCAGTGTTCAGAGTAACAAGTTGGTTGCCTCTCCAGCATCTTCCCACAGTTCCTTTTTTTTTTAAGTTTCATTATGAACTTCTGAATTTTACTGCATTAATTTTTATATGTAGATATAAAAATAGGGATGTACTTGATCTTTCTATGGGTTCCTAGATCTCAAATATTGTCAAATAAAAACTCTCAATGCAAATTGACTTTTCTCTACTATCTAATGCTAATAATAGCTACTGTTTACTGAATATTTTCTATGGGTCAAGAGCTGTATGAAGGACTTTTTATACATCATGTTATTTCATCTTTATAAAAATCCTATGAGCTTCTAATGTCACTACTACCACTTGTTTTAAAGAGGAAGAAATGAAGGTTAAAGAGGATAAATCACAAGCAAATCAGAGGTCAAACTGGAATTTTTCACTCTAAAACCAGGTGTTTTAATCATGATTTAAGTTTCCAAGTCACTTGGTTGATGGTGAATTAGGGAATAATGGAATTCAGAGGACTGAACTGCCATATTAAGCTGACCATGGTAGGAAGGATACCTGGGAGCCAAGATGGAAAGGGATGGGGGCTCAGCAGGGTTAGGCAGAGATGAGGATGGGGAGGACAGGCCTGGTGCCAGTTACAGGAGGTGAAGAAGGCTTGAGCCTGGGAGTGAGCTCATGGCACTGAGAAGGCGAGCATAATGAGACCTGGCAATGAGACCTGGCAGTCCTGGGTCCAGTCCTCTCTGTCTGTCATGTACCTGCTGCATGGACTCCGGCAAATCTCCTGCCTCTTTGAGCTTGTATCTTTAAAAAAAAATTTTTATTTCCATAGGGTTTTGGGGAACAGGTGGTATTTGGTTAAATGAGTAAGTTATTTAGTGATGATTTGTGAGATTTTGGTACATCCATCACCCAGGCAGTATATACTGAACCCAATTTGTAGTCTTATAGTCCCCCATACCTTTCCCACCCTTTCCCCCTGACTCTCAAAGTAATTGTATCATTCTTATGCCTTTGCATCCTCATAGCTTAGCTCTCACTTATGAGTGAGAACATACGATATTTGGTTTTCCATTCCTGCGTTACTTCACTTAGAATAATGATCTCTAATCTCATCTGGGTTGCACAAATGCCATTAATTCATTCCTTTTTATGGCTGAGTAGTATTATGGTGTGTGTGTGTGTGTGTGTGTGTGTATGTGTGTGTGTGTGTATATATATATATATATATATACACACACACACACACACACACACACATATATATATACACATACACTACAGTTTCTTTATGGGCATTTGGGCTGTTTTCACATTTTTGCGATTGCGAATTGTGCTGCTATAAAGGTGTGTGCAAGTATCTTTTTCGCATGAGTTCTTTTTCTCTGGGTAAATACCCAGGAGTGGGATTGCTGGATCAATTGGTAGTTCTAGTTTTAGTCCTTTTAGGAATCTCCACACTGAACTTGTATCTTTATCCCTGCTTTACCTTCCCTGAAGTTGTTATGAGGTACAAATGAGGAATCGATGTGATCAGAACCCACAGCTCAATCATTTTACTTGTTGGAATTTATTATATGAAAATAAGAGAATGGGAGAATCTATTTGCTGATCAGTTTGGTTTCTCACCCACAGAGAGCTTTTTCATATCACTTTATGTTTCCTACCTTCACCTCAAACCTCCTTGACACATCCCCCCTCCATGCTGGCTACTGGCCAGCAGATGACCTCACCTTGTTCTTCACTGAGAAAATAGAGCTGAACCAGACAGAAACCATCTCCTCCCCTGTCCAATCCACTTGCATCTGTGCCTGTGCTCTGTGCCTGCCCACCTGGTCTTGCTCCTAGCAGAGGCCACCCCTTGCCTGAGTTCTGGGTCTGATCCCCTTCCTTCTCAAGGCCTTCTCTCCTGCAGTCACCTCACTCTGCTGGAGCATCCTAAGAGTACGCAAACATGCTCTAGAACCTTTTGTCTTGGGAAAGAGCCACAAAAGAGACTTGACCGACCACTCCTTCTGTCCCCATGGAAAGCATTCTCCTCCCATGCCCTCACACTGCCTCATTCTGCTGGTTTTCTTCCCACCTGGCTCCCTGCATCTATGCACTCTCCTCAGTTCCCCCTGTGCTACCTGCCCCCTAAATGATGGGGTACCAGGCCCCTGGCCTGAATCTCCCTCTCTACCAACCTTCTCTCCATGGATGTAAGTGTCCTCTTTCTGCTGATAACATCTTGAGTCCACACCTTCCTTGGAGTTTTAGACCATTCACCTGAATGACTGTATGAAATCTCTCCTCAGATATTTAATAGGCCTCTGAAAATTCACGTCAAAAATATGACCCTCTGTTTTTCTGCCTTCCTGCCTCGAGCCAAACCTGTGCTTCCTCATCTCAGTGAAAGCATTGGGCATCACCATCCATATGGTTGCTCAGGACAGAGAGCCTTGGAAATAATCTCTGATTCCTCCCATGTACTCCTCCACCACATCGCATCCAATGGCAAGAAATTGTATTGGTTCAACTTCAAAGACATCTGCGGTCTATCCATTCCTGCCCCACCCTCTCCACCCATCGCTGTCCAAGTCATCACCATCTCTCACCAGTACTCTGCTCCCAGCCTTGTCCTTTTTACCACCCTTTTCCCACCCAGCAGCCAGAGACATCTGTTAAAAATATAAGCTGGCTCCTGGAAGCTGACTGCTGTGGAAGGCAGTTTAGGTGAGAGCACTGAATGATGACAGGCCACAAGCAGGGGCACTGAAGTGCATCCCCTACCCCAAAAGCTGACACTGACACCCCAGACCTGTGAGTGAATCCATTGTGGATCCTGCACCCCTGTCTACCCTCCCCAGCTGACAACTGGTAGAGCTGAGATGAGCTGTCCCATTGGGACCTGCTTGGACCCCTGACCCATGGAGTCATGAGCAACCAAATGGTTGCTGCTTCAGGCCACAAAGAAAAATGTACAACAGCTCCTGACCCTCTGCTAGTTATCCCTCATGAGTAACTTCCTGTTGCATTTGTGTTAAAATCCCAGTTCCTTGCCATGGCTTGTAGGCCTTTGATGGTCCCTGCCTGCCCCTTTCCTCTTGTGCTCCATACTGTGGTCATACAACTGCTTTCTCTTCTTCAGTCCTGCTGCATGCATGCCTGCCTCAGGGCCTTTGCGCCTCCCCTTCTCTCAGCCTTTCCCACATCTCTTGGCATGTCTGGATTCTTTTTATTCTTCAAGACCCCACTCAGAGGCCATCTCTTCAGAGAGGCTTTCTCTGATCATCCTCATCACTCAGAATCATCACCCTATTTCCTTCGTAACACTTCCTGCAGTCTGGAGCAATTTTATTCGTAGAACGCCTGTGTTATCTGTCTCTCCCCTGCTCTCTTTGAGAGCAGGATTTGGTCTGTCTTGCACCTGCATCTTTGGGGATCAACAGCTTGACATAACATAGACCTCTAACAAACTGTGATAAACGTGTTCTTTGGAAACAACTTAATAGGTAAATGATTATGTGTATTATAGCAGTGCTTAAGCTTTAGTAAGAATGTAGATTACCTTCATAATAGGCAGTTCAGGTGAAAATATAAAAAAATGAAGAAAAAGAATGTAGATTACCTGACAACCTTGTTACAATACAGATTCTGGTTCTGTAATTCTGGGAGATCTGGGGTGGGCCTGAAACTCTGCATTGCTCATAAGCACCCAAGTGATGCCAGGGCAGCTGGCCGGTGGAGTACGCTTTGAGCAGTAAGGCAAGGCTGTTTGAACTTTGTATACCCGCGGTGCTATTTAACAATTGCACAAATGTCTTTGTTTCAGCAGGAAGGGAAAATAACCACACAGAATCCTTATCCTCTGTTCAAGTGTCATTTTCAGGTATTTGCAATTGATATCTTTATCACATCCAGGGCTTATCTGAATTCAATCTCTGACTGCTTTCCGTGCCTTCAGGGATGGCTGCAACTGCCCACTGAGTGGCCTGGGGCTTGCCGTGACACAGGAAGGGGACTGTGCCTGCCTGAGCATCTGACTCATGTCCAGACTCCATGTCAGTCTGGCATGGGGGATCCCAGTCGCTGATGGCCTGTGGTCACGTTCCCGATTAGCTAATGTCTCTAAGAGTTTGAGTCACCACTCCTGGTGATTCAGAGTCCATTGTGTCCATCGGGTTTCCTCAAGCAGCGTTGCCATCTGGCCTCTGTCTGGGGATAATTTCTCTGTCCCTTGGTGCCAGAATTAGCCTATCTCTTTCATATAGGCAAGCAGAGTGATGCCCAGTACATCCCAGGCGTTGTGCCTTCCTTGGCCTCCCGGGTTGGGCACCGTAACTTTGGCTGTCTCTCTACCACTAGCCTTGGAGTTCATGCATGCTTATTGGAACTGGAGGGGATGGCTGGCTCCCAAAATGAGGCTCGGAAACAGGAGCTCAGGGGTATAGAGAAGGCTGTCTTAGTTAGGGGCATGTTCTAGGGCTTGTTATCCCCAAACGCTACTCTGACACTCTGTATCAACCAGGTCTTGAGCTGGAAAATTTCTCATCAGTTGTCTCCCCATGTCCTTCCAACAGTCATGGAAAGATGGCCTTCCTGACACAAGTAGATGTATTCAGGAGAGGTGGGTGGCTTGCTGAGGGCCCTGCAGCCGGTGAGTGGCTGAGCCAAGACTGCAGGGCATTGTCTGACCCACAACTGCAGTCCAAACCTGCTGTGGCTGCTTTCTGGCAGATATCATTGCAGAGGGTCCCTTAGGGAAGAAGGAACCAAGACTCTTCTGCTAAGCCTGGACCTACTAAGGGGTTGGGAGAGATGGAGAAAGAAAGGCCAGCAGTATCAGGGAGGAGGCTTCTTTTTGGGGGAAGCACAGGATGCCTTCTGTTGTAAGAGTTGTTCCTGCCCAGGTCAGCATGGGTTTTCTTGGAGTGCTCTGTGGCCAGCCTCCCAAGACATTCTCCCATGGGATGGCCTTATATAGAGGTTCTGATGCCCACACTTGGAAATCCCACCTTTTGCCCAGTCTCTCTCCAAATCCACCTCAGTGCTCCTTTCTGTAGAGTAAGCAATTCCTGCATCTGTAGGTCTTGCTCACTTGAAATTGTATGTAGATATTAAATTTATAGCATCTCTACATGAATGCCTTGATCAGACCATTTCTGAGGGAGGCTGTCTTGGTCCCTGTGGAAGGTGGAACGTGAAGAAAGAAGGATGTTGTTCCTGAGTTGTCATTCCCCTGAGGACAAGGCTGGTGAAGGCAGAAGAAAAGGGGCAATGTTCAGAGAAAATCAGGAGGTTGGCAGCTGGGCAAGGGCCCAACCCATGCCTCAAACAGAATGAGGAGCAAAGTAAAGTGAACATTTGTAGACTTCTCACCACTTGCCCTGCACCATGCTGAATACCTATAATTCATTATTTCATCCATTTATCAAAATGGTGCAGCACACAGAGACTCAGAGAAACTGGGAAACGGCCTCACAGACAGTAAGTCTCAGAGCTGTGGTTCCACCTACTCAGAGCCCCACTGCCTCCATGGGAAGGAAGTCAAGGAGCAGAGTGAGGGAGGCCCAGGAGCCAATTCTGGCCTAAGGAGCCAATTCTGGAGCTTTGGGTGTAGATCTCTGCCTTTGTTAGTGCCTGACCCTCATGCTTTGCTGAATGGAAGACAGACTCTTTCTTTCTTCCTTCTTTCCTCCCTCCCATTCCTTCATTCATTCAACTGACATAATGCCTACATGTTTACCAGTCTAGACATTGCTGAAATGTATAAAGCAAAATGCTGTGGTTTCCTCACCTAATGCCAATCTAGCTGTTGGAGGTAACTCACCACTGTTAATAATGTGATAACTTCCCTATGATCATATAAGTAAATATCATTCAAAAACTTTTTTTGTTTTAATTTTTATTTATTTATTTATTTTTTTGAGACAGTCTTGCTCTGTCGCCCAGGCTGGAGTTCAGTGGCACAATCTTGGCTCACTGCAGCCTCTGCCTCCCAGGTTCAAGCAATTCTCCTGCCTCAGCCTCCTGAGAAGCCAGGACTACAGGTGCGTGCCACCATGCTTGGCTAATTTTGTATTTTTTTTTTCCATTTTTTTTTTTATTTTTGAAAGAAAGAAAAAGAGAGGAAAGAAAGTGAGAGTGAAAGAAAAAAAAAAGAATGTAAGAGAAAGAAAGAGGAAGAGAAAGAGGGAGAGAGAACGAGATTCTTGTTCTATTGCCCAGGCTAGAATGCAGTCTAAA
>CAUYLG010021143.1:0-101581 GCA_963573385.1 Cacajao melanocephalus | reverse complement strand
TGTCTTTTCTCGTTAGCTTTTCGTCAAGCCTTTTTTCAAGGTTTTTAGTTTCTTTACATTGGGTTAGAACATGTTCTTTTAGCTCACAGAAGTTTCTTATTATCCACTTTCTGAAGCCTAATTCTGTTACTGGAATGCACTCGTTCTGTGTCAGGCCTTGTTCCCTTGTTGATGAGGAACTGTAATCCCCTGTAGAAGGAGGGGCATTCTGATTTTTGGTATTTTCAGCCTTTTTAACGCTGGTTTCTTTCCAACTTTGTGGATTTATCCACCTGTCGTCTTTGTAATTGCCAACTTTCAAATTGGGTCTCTGAGTGGACATCCAACTTGTTGATTCCCAGCGCCGGAATCTGAGCAACCCACTGCGCTGGCTAAAACAGTGGCGTTGAGATTCGTTGTGCTTTTCTGCCTGGGAATCTCTGGTCTGGCTTCCCTCTTCAATTCTGCCTTCCTGGAGCTCCAAACGTCGACCAAAAGGGGACCCAGTCCCGTTTACTCTGCACCGATAACCGCCGCGCCAGGGTGCCAGCAAAACTACCATACCGGCCACAAGAGTCACGCTGGCGACCTGTGGGGCTCCTCCACTGGGAATCTCCTGGTCCGTGAGCAACAAAAATTCATCTGAAAGTGTGGCACCCACTCGTTCTCTGCACTTTCACTGGGAGCTACAATCCTGAGCTGCTAGTTATCAACCATCTTGGATCTCTCTCCTCTTCAAACTCATCTTATGCCATTATCCTTAGTTTCTATACTCCAGCCAAGGAGTTGGCAATTTTTTTATATAAAGGGCCTGATATTAATTATTTTAGGCTTTTGGGCCACATGGTCTCTGTTGCAACTACTCAACTCTTCTGCTGAAGCACAAAGAAGCTATAGGCAATACATAAGTGCATTACTTGGCTGTATTCCAATGAAACTTTATTTATGGACATTGAAATTTGAATTTAATACATTTTTGATTTGTCATGAAGTATTACTCTATAATTTTTTTTTCTTGCAACTATTTAAAAATGTAAAAGATCACCCAGGTGCAATGGCTCAAGCCTGTAATCCCAGCACTTTGGGAGACAGAGGTGGGAAGATCACAAGGTCAAGAGTTCGAGACCAGCCTGGTCAACATGGTGAAACCCCGCTTCTACTAAAAATACAAAAATTAGCCAGCTTGGTGGCACATGCCCATAATCCCAGCTACTCAGTAGGCTGAGGCAGGATAATCACTTGAACCCAGGAGGCAGAGGTTGCAGTGAGCCGAGATCATGCCAGTGTACTGCAGCCTGGGCAACAGAACACGACTGTAACTCTAAATGAATAAATAAAGTAAAAGATCGTTCTTAGCTTGCAGGTCATAAAGAAAAGATGCAGCATGTCAGATTTGGCCCATCAGCTGCGGTTCCTGACCTCTATCTACCTCAATGCCTATATGGAAGGCAATTTCATACAAAAAAATGATGTGCAGTCTATGACAGAAGAGTGCTAGTGAAAATCACAACCCCTAATTCTATTTTTACACCATTCCCTAAGCCTGGGTCCCATGTGGATATAGCATTGTTCAGGGCTATCTCTTTGCTGTTCTTTTTTTTTCCCCCCACACTCACACAAGCAGTGTGGAGAAGGAACATGAAAACATCTTTGGGATAGAGCTTAAAGCACATATCAATCTCTTTGTGAATAAGCAATTAAAGGTGGAATGCCCAACATGTGAGCAGAGTGAGTAGCTATTGCAGAATATTTTAAAACACACATAAAATGTGGTATAAATGGTAGAATGTCAGGGATATAAGGAATATTTTACAAGTTACCTAGTCAAAATTCTGGCTTCTGGGTGGAAAACTATCTAAATTCTGCCAGATAATCAGTTTCAACTAAATCAGGAAAACATGGAATCATGTGAGGTAGTGTTATAGTTACGTTGCCTCACTTCTTTACACATCAGGAAATTCTTTCTCATTGCTAAGATTTATCATTCTTATTAGAGTATAAGCAAATTTTTTAATTCTATTATGGTAAAGATAAAGCTTCTGTAATTAAAACACTTTATCTGGAAAGACAGCAGTAAACCTTTCAAGCAAAAGCCCAAGTAGATTCAAAAATAATAACCAGAGAGATTGAAAGTAAACCAGTAGAGTGATATGTTATAGCAACTAAGGGAGAGAGGTAGGAATTTTTTAAAAAGAGAGAAGAAGAATTATATCAAAAGAAACAGGTTAGACAGTTTAGATGAACATAAGGAGTCCATTAGATAGGGAGATCACTGGTGACTTTTATCAAAACACTATCAGTGTAGTCATGGGAGTGGTAGGCTGATTATAATGGATTGAGGAATTAAATACTGATGAAGTGAAAACAAAGTCTGAAGAACTTCCCTTTGAGCATCTCTTCTGTAGAGATGAAATAAGAGAGAAGTGTATTCTTTAGTATAGACATTGAATGGTATGGAGGTAGAACATGTGGGTTGTGAACAGTGGGTAATTAAACTAGGACCAGAAACCCAGATATCACATTGGGTATAATTGCTGGGTTATTCATTAATTCATTCAAGCAACAAGTATTTGTTGAAAGCCTGAATGTGCCAGGTAATGGAGACACAAAGGTGGTTAAAATAGACCTTGGCCTCTGTTTTCAGGAAGCTTCCAATCTGAAGAGGGATGAAGACACTTATCAATCAAACAGTCCCACAAATGCAGTTATAATTACACACTGACAAATATATCTACTTTGATGTCAGGAAATTAAGAGAAACAACTGATGTGATCAGTGATCAAGTAGGATTTATTAGGAAGATGGAAGGACAACATTACTTCAAATATGTCGCAGGGAACCCCAACCATGGTAACAACATCAGGCCTATCTTTACATATGTTTAATAATCCTTAACTTCACTTTTTCTCCTATCCTCCTCAAAGTAATCTTCAAGTTCTTCTGTATCTTTGTTTTATTTTCTTTGTTCTTTTTTGTTTCATTTTCTATACTGTATTTATTCCATACTTTGACAGTTCAGTGAACAACTTTGATAGATCCTAAGTGAAGGCAGAGGTTGCAGTGAGCCAAGATCACTACACTGCACTCCAGCCTGGGCAACAAAGCGAGACTCTGTCTCAAAAAAAAAAAAAAGATAGATCCCAAGTCCTCCTTTTTCAATATTTACAGTTATAGTCATTTGTGATCACTCCAAAACTGAGAACTTTGAGTGTAGGTTTTCTAGACTTCTCATTTTATTTTTAGGCATTATATAGAAAAATTAGAGGGAAGGGAAAGGAAGGATGGCAACATGGTGACTGAGACAGTGTTCAAAAGGTCCAAGTCGTACTTCTCACTCCATAAAAATTATCTGCAATTTTTTTATTTTTGAGACAGGCTCTTGTCTGTCACCTAGGCTAGAGTGCAGTGGCACAATCATAGCTCACTATAACCTTGAACTCCTGGGCTCAAGGGATCTTTCCACCTCAGCCTCCTGAGTAACTAAGACTCAGCCATATGCCACTACACACAGCTATTTTTTTATTTTCATAGACAGAGTCTCACTATGTTGCTCAGGCTGGTCTTGAACTCCTGGCCACAAGCAATCCCCCTGCCTTGGCCTCCCAAAGTGCTAGGATTGTTACAGGAAAGAGATCCCAATCCAGGCCCCAAGAGAGGGTTCTTAGATCTTGTGCAAGAAAGAATTCAGAGTGAGCCTGCTGTGCAAAGCAGAAGCAAGTATTTTAGGAAAGTAAAGGAATAAGAGAATGGCTACTCCATAGACAGAACAGCCCCAAGGGCTGCTGGTTGCCCATTTTTATGGCTATTTCTTGATGATATGCTAAACAAGGGGTGTATTATTCATGCCTTCCCTTTTAGACCATATAGGTTAACTTCCTGATGTTGCCATGGCATTTGTAAACTGTCATGGCACTGGTGGGAGTGTAGCAGTGAGGATGACAAGAGGTCACTCTTGTGGCCATTTTGGTTTTAGTGTGATTTAGCCAGCTTCTTTACTGCAACCTGTTTTATCAGCAAGGTCTTTATGACCTGTATCTTGTGCTGACCTATCTCATCCTGTAAGTTAGAATACCTTAACCCTCTGAAAATGCAGCCCACAAGGTGTCAGCCTCATTTTACCTAGTTCCTATTCAAGATGTAGTTGCTCTGGTTCACATGCCTCTGACAGTTTCCCCCTCCCTTTTGGAAGAGAACCCTTAATCCTAAGGGTTTCAGAGGATGAAGATCCTTCTTCTGTAACTACATCAAGCTGAACAGGGGTGACAATATTCCTGTTTATCCATTAGTGTCTCTTATGTTCAGGGTAGAGAGCTTGGTCAGACGGTATCAGTATGGTGAGGGCCACTTATGGTTAGGGCCATTTACAATTCCAAGTTCTGATAAAGGATGATATCTGGAAGATTAATAAGTGTTCACTTCAAGAAAATATTCAGTAAGTTTATCCTGCATTCCCATACAATGAATACAACAGCAATATATTCCACAGCAATAAAGCAAACTAAGTAAAATTATCCCAAGTAAACTAAATAAGAAGGCTTTCAATGAACTGGGTAACTGTTGGAACCAGGCTGATATGGGGTTGCTAGCTGATTTTAATGTGCCCAGAATTAGAAAATTGATCCAGATTTTTTTTTTTTAAGATGGGGTTTCACCATGTTGGCCAGGCTGGTCTTGAACTCCTGACATCAGGTGATCCACCCACCTCGGCCTCCCAAAGTGCTAGGATTACAGGTGTGAGCCACCGCGCCCGGCAATCCAGATTTTTTACATTGCCATCCCTCTTGTTTTTTTCTGAGCAACACTCAGAGGTCACTGGTTGGTTCACAGAAATAAGCAGGTTAGCCTAAATTGCAGAAACAAACTTAAAAACAACTGATGAGATGATAATTTAATAGCAAACCTACCACAGTTCTTGAAACATGATATTTCTCTCTCCAATTTCCTATTTTTACTAAAGAAAAATCATGGTAAGACTGATTTGCTTTATTATATTTGTCCTGATTATTTGTATAAAGTGCAGCAAGAATAATTACTTTTCACATAAGCTTTTTTAAAATTGGATTTGATAGAACTCTCTTCCATAGATGAAATCTCACATAAGACTGTTTTAGAACCAATCCCTGCCATGGGTTTGTACCCTCAAATACCTATGAGTTGAGTAAATTCCTCTCCTCTTGGGGTCCCAAGATAACTTGGGGCTCCTGGACCTGTTAGAAAGTAACATTCTTTATTTACCACAGGTCAGAAAACTGTACAGGGACTCTGTAGGCAAGGTATGAGACAAGTTTTCCCCAAGGGGCTTTTATTGGCTTTATGAGTCAAGTTTGATTCCTTAAAGGAAAGCATGCTATTCCAGTCAAAGCCTTGGCAAAATAATCAATTTGTCTAATTGTGTCTTGTTGCAAAAGAAAACCGATTCTTTTTGTACTTATGCAAATAACTATATTCCCATAAATTAAGAATATTCAAAAATAGTTTCCAAATTCTGGAGAAATCAAGTAGAGAGAAACAAATATGTTCCACATTGTGTTCAGAGAAGTATACATTACTCAATTGCTACAAGCTGTAAATAGCTTAAAAGAAAAGTTTTCTTGACTCAAAAAAACAAGACAAAGGATCAGCAACATTTTAAGCAAATTCAAAAAGATTACTTCAGACTTCTTTAGGTTATGCAGTTAAATCCTGCATAAAGTTCTGTTTGATATTCATGAACATTTCAGTTCTCCACTAGAGTTCTGAAAGTTGTTTCCTCTGTTCTAATGTCACGATTTCCAAAGTTATTAGAAACCTGAATTCAAAACCACCTGTTAGAGATCAATAGTTGATTATAAACTACCTTTTAAAGAGGATCAAAACAAGACAACAATTGTCTGTGGATGGTAAAACTCTTAGGACAGCCACTATTGAAGCCACAATTGATAAGGAAATTTGGTTACTTCTGTGTCATATAAAATTTTATCTAACAATTATAACTATTAATAACATACACTAAGTTACATTAGAATTATAGGAGTT
Organism: Cacajao melanocephalus; assembly: GCA_963573385.1. Lineage (NCBI taxonomy): Eukaryota > Metazoa > Chordata > Mammalia > Primates > Pitheciidae > Cacajao > Cacajao melanocephalus. The sequence goes on along the minus strand of CAUYLG010021143.1, from coordinate 95,587 downwards.
TCCCATTATTTTGGAAGATATACCAATTAACACATTTATACAAATATAGGCCAAAGAGAACCAAACACCATTTTATATTTGACAATGCTTCCTGTATGATTTTAATATACCAAATAAGCCAAATGTCACTTTTACATTTGTGCATTATTGATGCCAAACCCAATTCTTAATAAAACCTTATAGACAAATCTATCCAATTTTAATGTCTGACAATAAGGTAAAACTTTTATAAACCTTTTATTAACCCATTACATTTTTTGTTAAAAAGCAAATCATAAGCAGGTTTTTACTCTAAGAGAAACCTGTTATGGACCAGGTGTGGTTTCTCACACCTGTAATCTCAACACTTTGGGAGGCCGAGGGGGGTGTATCATGAGGTCAGGAGTTTGAGACCAGCCTGGCCAACATGGCAAAACCCCATCTCTAGTAAAAATACAAATATTAGCTGGTTATGGTGGTGCATACCTGTAATCTCAGCTGCTCAGGAGGCTGAGGCAGAAGAATCACTTGAACCTGGGAGGCAGAGTTCGCAGTGAGCCAAGATCATGCCATTGCACTCCAGCCTGGGTGAGAGGGCTAGACTTTATTCCAAAAAAGAAAAAAAAAACTGTTGTGATTTTATTCCAATGTTCCATTTGCAAAAAAACTGAATAATACTGTTGGGATTCAGGGGTTCAGAGGACCCCTCAGCTCCCCTGAGAGGATGTTTCTCCAAGATTCTTGGTCTCCTGCTCTCTCAAGAATGAGAGAGGGCACCATAGCAGGTATGCTTGTAAAGTAAAATATCAGACCCCAAACAGAGTTTGCAGAAAGTGATTTTATTTAGGTAGAGAAAGAGAAAAAGGAGAAGAGAGAAAGCTTCCATGAAGAGTATGGAAGGGGACTCCAGAGGGAAAGTCCAGCCAGGTGTGGAGACAAGGACTTTTAACCTGGGAGGAATTCCCTCCTTCTCCAAGGCCCCTGGCCAATGAAAGGAGTTCCTTAGAACTTCCACTGGAGTGATTGACTTTTGATTCTTCCCGTGCTCATGAAAATTAAAACAGAGACTGTTAAATTTCCCGGATGGAGAGAGATGGGAGGGGGACATGGTGCTGGGAAGTTCTTGCTCTTAAAACTACACCTCCCTATGGACCCGGAAATAGAACACCTTCCCTCATTCCCCCTTCTGAACAGGAAATTCAAATTCTGTTGGAACATGGGCATCAATCGCTCTTTAACTACTTCCTGCTGACATGGGGCATAGAAGGGGCCCTGCAGTTGAGGTTTCCTCCAGAAGGGAGGCTTTCAGGGGTGCAGGTTGATCCTGAGGTCCAAGTTAGAGCCCACAAGCAAAGGACATCTGGAGTTCCAGTGGTAGGATTACTTGTGATCTTATGGTTCTATAAGAAATGAATGTGACAAGGTGGTTAAAGATGAAAAGCCCAGAGGCCAACAAATATAGAATGGTTATAAACAAGCCTAGAAGAGAATAGAGCCAGGACAGTCAGTTATTAAACAAGCTTTGCAATACTGTTTCTGGAATATTTTTAGCCCTGTGTTTGATTGATTCCTGAGTTCTATGTTCAAAACAACACTTAACTTGTTTACAAAATAGCATTTTTCCTAGAGACAGGTTCCCCTTCTCTCTCTTGTTAGTAGATTTAGGGCCCTTTTACTTTAAAGAGCTATGGCAGCTAAAGAGTTAAGCTGTTTTGCAGAGAGAGCTGCCTTTTGCAGAGAGAATTAGCAACCTTTTTATGTTATTAATTAACTTCCGAGATAGCTTATAGTAACTGAAAAGAGGTAGTAACTTTCCTAATACCAGCACCAAGTTTTTCTATTATTCTACTACTTCCCCCCAGGTATACTCCTATTAATGCCAGGATATAAATTAGACTTATAAGTGGTTACTTCCCTGAGGATCTTGTTGGAAAAGCAGATGCAGATCCTCTAATGGCTTGCAGGTGTATGAAAGATCATCTCCTGGAACTTCAGGCTGCTGAGTGGAGGCTCTATGACTTTCTTCAGGAGGTATCCAAGGCTTCAGCCAAGTGTGGTGAATCCATGAGTCAATTCCCACCACCTTAACTGCTGTTAGGGTAGACAGAATAACCAAAAATTGTCCTTCCCAAGATGGGCCTAGAAAGGGAGAGTCTGAGGGGAGAGATTTAACAAGCACCAAGTATCCAGGGCAGAACAACTCTTTCCCTTTTTCCCTAGGATTTCCCTCAGGCAAAGTCTTAAGAACCTATTGGTACTTAGCCAAGGAGGTTATATCTTTTATTAGATTTGCTGTTTCCTTGTCTAATACAAGATCATTAGTAAGAAAGGGCCGTCCATAAAGCATCTCATAGGGACCGAGTCCTATTTTCTGAGGAGAATTCTGAGCTCTTAAGAGTGCTATTGGCAATAGAGAAGGCCATGAGAGGTGGGTTTCCTGTGCCAGTTTCTTTAAGTGTCTCTTAAGAATTTCATTCACCTTTTCTATTTTCCCTGGGGACTGAAGCCTCCAAGCACAGTGGAGATGATACTGTATTCCTAATGCCCTGGAAATTTCTTGGATTACTGCAGCTTTGAAGGTAAGACCATTATCATTTTGAAGACAGCGAGGGAGTCCAAATCTAGGAATTATTTCATTAATCAGGACTTTTATTACCTATTGGGCTTTCTCTGTTCTACAGGGGAAAGCCTCAACCCAGTTTGTATAAGTATCTACACATACTAACAGATATCGATATCCCTGAGACTTGGGCATATGGGTGAAGTCCATTTGTCAGTCCTCACCTGGGTAATGACTGGCTCATTTTTCCCCAGGGCGAGCTGTGCGATATGCCAAAGGATTATGTTTCTGGCATACTTCACATCCTTCAACTATTTGTTGGACAGCCTTGAAGAGATCTTTGTCTGTAAATATAGATTTGGCCATCCGATGTGTATTCTTTATACCCATATGGAAGGTTTCATGCAGAGTTTTAAGTACTTTCCACCAGCTGGCAGCAGGTAGAAGCACTTTTCCCTCCCCAGTGGCTAACCATCCTGAAGGAAGAAGATTATGTCTCTGGGAGATTGCCCACTCTGCCTCTTCTGATGAGTATTGAGGTCTAGTTCCCTGAAGTGGGTTTCCCCATATTAAAGGTCCTTTCATAAATGCTTGTCTAGCTGCCCTTTTAGCCTCTAGGTCAGTTTGGTGATTGCCCTCAGCTGCCTTCTCATCTCCTTTCTGGTGACCCCAACAGTGTAAAACTGCTACCCCTTTTTGTTCTTGGACAGCTTGTAATAAGTCTAAAATTTCCTAGTGATATTTAATGGGAGTTCCTGCCAAAGTTAGGAACTCTCTTTCCTTCCATATAGCAGCATGAGCATGCAAAACCAGGTAAGTATATTTGGAACTTGTGTATATATTTACTTTATTTCCTTTTCCTAATTTTAGAGCTTGGGTGAGGGCTATCAGTTCTGCCAGCTGGGCACTAGTACCAGCAGGAAGGGGATTGCTTTCAAGCACTATTTGATCACTGACTACTGCATATCCTGCTTTTCAAACTCCATTTTCCATAAAGGAACTTCTGTCAGTGTAAAGGTTACGGTCAGGATTGGCTAGAGGAGTTTCAAAGAGATCCTCTCAAGCTGCATAGTTCTGGGGTATAACCTGCTGACAGTCATGTTCTTTGCCCCTTCCTCAGGAAGAAAAGTAGCTGGATTGAGGGCTGTGCATGAGTGCAGCTGAAGTACAGGCCCTTCTAGCATTAAGGCCTGATATTTGAATAAGTGGTTGTTGGACAGCCATAAGCCTCCTTTAGAGGCCAGAATCCCAGCTACATCATGTGAAGTCCATACAGTTAGATCTTTCCCTTGCACTATTTTAACAGCTTCTGAGACCAATATAGCCACCGCAGCTACAACTCACAAGCAGTGTGGCCAGCCTTTTGCTACTGCATCAATTTCCTTACTTAGGTAAGCCACCGGTTGTGGCGTAGTCCCCTGAGTCTGGATGAGAACCCCCAGTGCCACTCCTGACTTTTCTGTAACATACAGGGAGAAGTCGTTCCCTGTAGGAAGACTTAGACCTGGAGCCTGCAGTAGTGCCTGCTTCAGGGTCTGAAAGGCTGCCTCAGCTATAGGGTCCCAGAGTACTAGATGGGTGTTAGCTTTTTGGGTTTCCTTAATCAGAGTGTACAGAGGTTTTGCTATTTCACCATATCTAGGAATCCATAATTGGCAAAAACTAGTTATTCCCAAGAATCCCTGCAACTATTTTAAAGTCTTTGAATGGGGAAAGGCCAGTATGGGTTGTAGGTGTCCCTTATCTAGGGCCTGAGTACCTTTAGACAAGACCAGCCCTAGGTATTTTACCTCTTGCCTACAAAGTTGGGCCTTTGGTTTGGAAACTTTATATCCACAGGTGGCAAGAAAGTTTAGGAGGTCCTGGGTGGCCTCCTGACACTGTGTTTCCGAGCTCACAGTTAAAAGTAAGTCATCCAGATTGTGAAGAACCAGGGTACCTGGATGTGAAAAACTACTAAGGTCCTGGGTTAGAGCCTGACAAAACAGGTGGGGGCTGTCTCAGAAGCCCTGAGGTAATACTGTCCAAGTGAGCTGAGAACTCTGGTCTAAAGAGTCTTCAAAGGCAAATAGAAACTGAGAGTCAGGATGTAATGGTACACAGAAAAAGGCATCTTTAAGGTCCAGGACTGTAAACCATTGTGCCTCTCCTGGTATTTGAGAGAGCAAGGGTAAGGATTAGGCACAGCTGATTATAAAGGAATCATAGCTTCATTAATAAGCCTGAGATCCTGCACCAGCCTCCATTGTCCATTAGGTTTCTGCATTCCTAAAATTGGAATATTACAAGGGCTGTTACAGGACTTCACTAGACCCTGAGCTTTTAAGTCCCTTACAATATCCTGTAGTCCCTTTTTGGCTTCTGGTCTTAGGGGGTACTGTCTCTGGTAAGGAAAAGGGGTGGGATCCTTTAGCCTTATTCAAATTGGGCATGCATTATTTGCCCATCCAAATTGTCCATCCATTGCTGAAACTTTGTGATTAATCCCTTCTTGAAATAATGGGCAGCAGAGAGGGATTTCCTCCCTGATGAGGTTCATATAGATAATGGCTCCTGCTCTGGCTAGCAGGTCCTGCCCTAGTAAGGGAGTAGGACTTTCTGGGATAATGAGGAAGGTATGGGAGAAAAGTATATCTCCCCAGTTACAGCTTAGGGGCTGGGAGAAATATCAGGAGACTGCTCATCCTAGGACTCCTTGGACAGTTACAGACTTAGAGGACAACAGTCCAGGACAGGAGAGTAAAACAGAAGGCTACGCCAGCATCCCGGAGGAGATCAACTTCCTGGCTGTCTATGGTCAGCGTTACCCAGGGCTCACTGAGGGTGATAATTCAAGCTTGCGCTTGCCCCAGGCACCTTCAGTCCTGTCATTGGGTCATCTGGTTAGACACCTCAGGCCCTGAGAACCTTCATCCTCTTGGACAGTGTGCTTTCCAGTTATTCCCTTGGCACAGAGGGCATGGATGAGGTTGTGGTACATTCCTCTGGGGACAGTTTCTTATAAAATGTCCCTTCAGACTGCAACGGTAACAAGCTTTGCCATCCTGGTGGCTAATCTGAGCCTTTCCCTCATTTGAGCCTCTCGGGTCTGCTTGCCTGAAAGCCATGACTAAGGCAGCAGCCTTTCTCTGATCTTTCCTATTCCTTTCAGCCTGTTCCTCCTGGTCTCTATTATAAAACATCAAGGTTGCCTGGTTCGGTAATGATTCTAGACTGTTCTGGTCCCAAAGCCAGCTTCTGAAGCTTCCTCCTGATATCTGCTACTGACTGAGTAATAAACTTGTCCTTTAGTATTAACTGACCCTCAATAGAGTCTGGTAACAGGAGAATGTACTTCCTTAAAGCCTCCTGCAATCACTCAAGGAAAGCTGTTGGGTTTTCTTCCCTTCCCTGAGTTATGGTGGATAACATTGCATAGTTCATGGGCTTCTTCCTAGTTTGCCTTAATCTTTCAAGTAGACAGGTCAAGAAATGCCTTCGGCTCCAGTCCCCCTGTTCTGATTCCGGATCCCGGCGAGGGTTCTTTCCAGGGACTGCCTGTTTACCTGTGGGATATCCATCCTTTTCCTCTGGCATCATTAGGTTATGTACCTGACTAAGGTACCAAGTGTCTCCAAACTCTTGAGCCGCTGCTAGAGCAGTCTCTCTTTCATTGCTGGTTAGGGTTTGATTAAGCAAAAGCATGGCATCCTTCCAGTCTAATTCGAAGGACTGACCCAGGCCCTGCAGAACATCTATGTACTTGTCTGGGTCATCTGAAAACTTTCCTAAGTCCACTTTAATTTGCTTTAAGTCAGAAAGTGAGAAGAGTGTGTGCACCTTAGTTGGGCCAAATTCTCCTCCTACTGCCTGTAGGGGGCAGAGTCTAGGCATCCAGGTAGCCTGAGATGCCCTGGCTGTCCCGGCCCTCCCTGACTCCTATTGGGGTACAGGGACTGAGGAACCCTGGTTGACATTGGTAGAGGTAGTTGCCACAGGGCAGAGGTAGTCCCACATGTGGAGTAGTCCTGAGGAGGGCTGAGTAAGTTATAGGGTACAGGCCCAACAGAGCTGAGGCTTATTCCTTAGGGAAAAGAAAAATTGCACATAGGGGACCTCAAACCATTTACCCTCACTTTTACAATACAGGTCTAATTGTAGAATAGTGTCATAATCTATACTTCCTTTTAGAGGCCAGATTTTTCCACTCAGCCACTCTGTTTGGCAGAGGAAAATAAGCTGCTTCTTCTTCAAAGGTTATGTGTCAAATAGATCCCAATTTTCCAGTATACACTTTAGTGGGGACTTGATCTTGGGAAGATTGGCACTCATCTGAAATTAAACACCAGGAATGATAGCATTCCTGGTTAATAATTACAGCCACTCAACCTGAGGCATCCCCCCAGTCAGTATCTTGAAATTTCAGTGCCCAAGATGCGTGATCATCTTTTTCCAGTGGACCTCTCATGTACTGGATTTGAATCACCCACTACCAGCATCATGGGACCACTCACTCACTGTCTGCACGACCTCCAGTGACCACTATAGAGGCATGAAGGGCTGCTGGGTTGAGTGGTTCATACCAGCATGCACCTGAACCAGGCCAGTGAGGCTCAGGAGATGGGTACCAATATTCCCCAACCAAAGTCCAATTTACACAGGCCAATTTATAAAACTGCCCTACAAGGGTAAACTTCTAGGGAGGGGCCATTAGAACACACAATTTAGAGAAGGCAGGCCACGTAGCTTAGGCTGGAACAATACCGTCAGAACCCGGGCCTCCTTTCCTAACCTATTTTCCATTGTAGGAAAATGCCTTTAAGGTTGTGAGACCTTCCATTGACATTTGGGCCCTGGAATGGGTTTAACTACGATATTCTAGATGGAAAAGAGAGAGAGCCAATCCTAAGCAAGACAAATTATACACAAAACACAAAGCCCGATAGCCTTCAGCTTCTGAATTCCCAAAAGGTTTCCCCAATTCAAGACTGACTCCGCCAGGGATTTGAACCAGCAGCCTTACACTTGTAGTCCCCTATACCTTAACCAGCTGTGCTAACAGGTCACTTGCATTAAGATAAGGCAGAAAGCTTTCTTAAGCCATATTTTGAATGAGAATGCTGTACCCTGAGACGGTGTGGCCTGCTGAAAGCAGGGCAGGGCTGACTGCCAGCAGCCCCCATTTCTTTCCCAGCTGGCACACCCAGAGAAAAAAAGCTGCTTGCCACTGTCAGTTTAAAAGCTGCGTTTGCAGCCGCTGTGAGTTTCGGGAACCATGCCCCATCCCCGTGTTTTCAGCCACCATGTTGACCCCACCAGAACCATGTGCACGCCTGGGCCACTCCCTGAGCCTCTGCCCACACAGGGACCCACGGCCAGCAGGCGAACACCCCAGGGGAGCCTTTTTTACACTGCTTCCTGGGACAGGGGATGCCAGAGAGGCCTGCCAGAATGATGCACCAGGCCACCGCACTCTCAGGTCCCATGGAGACTCCAGTTTCACACAGACTCTGGCTATACCCCGACCCTTCCCTGCTGCTTTTCTCTCGGCCTACGGTGCTGGCAGCTACAGCGCACACCCAGGCCCATCCACGGGGCTGGGCCGTGGTCTCCGCTGTCCCCGTTCCTGGATAGCAAGGAGGAAAAGGCCTGGGGGAAGTACTCACCCTCTCCACCCCACAGGCTCCCGCAGGTTTTCGTCCCAGAAGTAATAGCCAAAGGATAGAGAAGAAGAGGGAAAGCAGAGAGAGCTTGGAGGAAAAAACTGCACTTTTAATTCTGGCTGGGCTGTGCCTCCACAGCTCAGCGCCACTGCTCCGGTGTTCTTAAAGAGACAGGACAGAATGGGGCCAGTTTTACTTAAGTTAGAAGTCCTCTTCTCCTGGCTGGCTTACCAAAAAATGTTGGGGTTCAGGGGTTCTTGGCTGGCTTACCAAAAAATGTTGGGGTTCAGGGGTTCTTGGAGAAAAGAGGACTTTTCTCCAAGGTTCTTGGTCTCCTACTCTCTCAAGAATGAGAGAGGGGACCACAGCAGGTGCACTCATAAAGTAAAATACCAGACCCCAAACATAGTTTGCAGAAATTGATGTTATTTAGGTAAAGAAAGAGAAAAAGGAGAAGAAGGGAGAAAGCTTCCATGAAGAGTGTGGAAGGGGACTCCAGAGGGGAAATCCAGCCAGATGTGGGGACAAGGACTTTTAACCTGGGAGGAATTATCGTTCCTTAGAACTTCCGCTGGAGTGATTGACATTTGATTCTTCCCGCACCCACAAAAATGAAAACAGAGACTGTTAAATCTCCTGGATGGAGAGAGATGGGAAGGGGGCATGGTGCTGGGAAGTTCTTGCCCTTAAAACTACGCCCCCTTGTGGACCCGGAAAGAGAACACGTTCCCTCAATACCCCTTTAACTTTAGCCAATATGTTCACACACAGAATTTCTTACAATTAATTTTTTGTAAACCTTCCACAACTTGTTCCAACCTTTAGATTTTTTTCTATCTCACTTAAAATCATCCTTCAACCCTCTGAACTTAGGCAAGCAATCCACATTCCCATGCCTTCTTATAATCTTTTACCAAAAGTACATTTTACTTTTCCTTTTTTTTTTAAAGACGGGGTTTCACCATATTGGTCAGGCTGGTCTCGAACTCCTGACTTCAGGTGATCGTCCCGCCTCAGCCTCCCAAAGTGCTGAGATTACAGGTGTGAGCCACTGTGCCCAGCCCATTTTACTTTTCTTAAATGCTTTGCATGTAGAACTGTTTGTGCAGTAGTCTTAATTTTATGTTACAGTGTTAACTCTTAGCAACTTTTACTTTTTGTGAAAAATCTTAGTAAGTTCGGGATTGTAATTATATACTAGTGTGGAGCCTAGCCTAGGACACATCAGGCAGAAGTACAGATAAGGTCTGACTCTTTCTAGCACAGCTAGGGTGCCTGGATCTCCATATGTCCTCAGGGCCTTGTCTAGAATATAATGTCTCCAAGGTAGGTAAATTGAAAAATTTTCAAAAGTCAAAGAAGCAGTTTATGACCTTAAAGCAGTTAGCAAACTTAGTATCTGACCTGCCTAATTTAGACCAAATGTTTACATTTTTGAAGATATTTTTCTTTTACCAATAATCTTTAAAACAATTTTTTAATTTTCCAAAGATTACTTAAGTCACATGAACTAAAAGGCATTACACTTTTTACTTTTCTGATGAAATATCTGATTTAAGCACTTACTTTTAAACCAGTTAAAGCTTTTTTATATCACACACACAACACATATAAATACACAGACAGGCCGGGTATGGTGGCTCACGCCTGTAATCCCAGCACTTTGGGAGGCCGAGGCAAACAGATCACTTGAGGTCAGGAATTTGAGACCAGCCTGGCCAACATAGTGAAACCCTATCTCTACTAAAAATGCAAAAATTAGCTTGGCACGGTGGAGGATGCCTATAATCCCAGCTACTCAGGAAGCTGAGGCAGGTGAATAGCTTGAACCCAGGAGGTGGAAGTTGCAGTGAGCCAAGATTGCACCACTGCACTCCAGCTTGGGTGACAGAGAGAGACTCTGTCTCAAATAAATAAATAAACACACAGAAGAAGATAAAGAACTTATCCCCTAAGCCAGGGGTCAAACCTTGAACACAGGCCATTATTGTGAAAAGAGAAAGCATGGCCACATGGTTACAAGGTCAAGCTCCCAAGGACACACAAGACAAGAAGGAAACTTCATCCAATATTTTCAGGGACCTGCAGCAAAGTTTGTAAACGACCAGTTCACTGGGCCATCTTGAACGGCTAGTTTACAGGTGTCCTAAGCTTAGGTTCTATCCTGCGATACCCTTCTTTATGACAGAACAGTAGAGAAAGACACATAACAGATTTGCTACAACTTAAAACTAGCCTCATAAATCGTTTTTTTTTTTCACTAATCAAAACTTTACAGAGGAAATGAACAGTGATTTTTGCCATCGATTCAACCAGTTTCATAGAGAGAAAGACGAAAGCATTGCCTGAGGCAGGGTGAGGAAGGGGAGGCACTCAGGGAGACCAGAGAAAGCCCCACCCATTGCAGCAACACTGAAAAGTTCAGGCAGCTGCTTGTCAGTCATGAAGGGATTTTTTCTAGCAGTCCCATCAGCTCTCAAGTTTCCCTTTTTAGGGAGGAAAAAGCTCCCCATGTTCCACAATCCCGTACATGCCTAATTCTGTCACCCATTGCCATCAGTAAAGAGTGCAAGGCAATCAATCCAAAGAGAAGAGCAGTTAACATCCTGTAGTGCCAAACCTCTTCATAGCCTAAAGGGATGTTACCGAGAGGGACTTTACTGAGAGGGGCCTCTAACCCCCTAAATCTTAGAAGTGACTCTAACCCTAAGTTGGGCCTCTAACCCAAGGTCATTCAAGCATTCTATTGAGAGGAGGCTTTAACCCTCTCTATCTTAGGAGAGACTGTAGCTCCCATAAGTTAAGCCTCTAACCCAATCCCATCCTTTACACGAATACCCTGCCACTTACCCAAAGTTGTCCAATTAGTAGTGCTGCAGTCTACTTCCTCTGTTTTGGGGAGTCTCCTCAGTATCATCCCTTCAGGGTTCACCAGAAAGATGTTAACAGACCTTATCACTTACCCAAAGTTAACCTTTGGGTCTGGGGTTTCTGCACTATAGTCACTTCAGTGATCACAAGAAAGATGTTATAGGACCCCAAAATTTACCCTAAGTTAACCTTTGTCTCGGGTGTTTCTGCACTATAGTCCCTTCTGTGGTCTCCAGAAAGATGTTACAGGAAAGGGGTCCTGATCCATGCCCCCAAGAGAGGGTTCTTGGATCTCGTGCAAGAAAGCATTCAGGGCAAGTCCACAGTGCAAAGCAAAAACAAGTTTATTAGGAAAGTAAAGGAATAAAAGAATGGCTACTCCACAGACAGAACAGCCCCAAGGGCTGCCGATTGCCCATTTTTATGGTTATTTCTTGATGATATGCTAAACAAGGGGTGTATTATTCATGCCTTCCCTTTTTAGACCATATAGGTTAACTTCCTGACGTTGCCATGGCATTTGTAAACTGTCATGGCGCTGGTGGGAGTGTAGCAGTGAGGATGACCAGAGGTCACTCTTGTGGCCATCTTGGTTTTGGTGGGTTTCAGCTGGCTTCTTTACTGCAACCTATTTTATCAGCAAGGTCTTTATGACCTGTATCTTGTGCTGACCTTCTATCTCATCCTGTAAGTTAGAATGCCTTAACCATGTGAGAATGAAGTCCAATAGGTCTCATACTCATTTTACCTAGCTCCTATTCAAGATGGAGTTGCTCTGGTTCACACCTCTGGCAGGATTACAGGCATGAGACACCATGCTTTGCCCAGTTATCTGCAATTTTGAGTAAGTAATTTAAACCCTCAGACCTCAGGATCCTTCCTTTTAAAATAGAAAACTTCAAGTAGATAATTTATAAAGTTAGCATTTTTTCAACTCACTCTTTTCCCAACCACACTAATGTGTTTTAAGCCTTTTCCCCAGCCAAACTATGTAGAAGCAAAAATTACTTTATTTCAATATTAACCCTCGTGGCTAACACACTAGCAGGTCATCAGAATATTTGCCATCCCTACAAAAGTACAAGATTCTGTGATGATCCTTTAAGTATAGGAATCACACAGATATACACAATTGTTACATGCTTTCTTTGAGTTATCTATGTTACATTTTCTCCCTGCACACCCCCACACCATTTCCTGACTCCTTTTTAAAGAGTCTTTGGGATCATGAAAGCAAAATGCAGCATCCTCAGAAGCTACTTCCACCACTTTCACCACTGCCACCACCCCACCCCACCCAAGTTGCTTCACTCTCCATCACAGAAGCGTTTTCAGCAACAGCAAACATTTGTACCTTCACCAAGCCCTCTGATTTTCCCAATCACAAGTCCTTCACTACCATATTTTCTTCATTCATAAGTGCCACCTATTATCCATCCCCAACGTAGGTCAATTCTAATTTTTTTGCAAAGGTTGACAGAGGTAAAGCCTATCCAGATACCCCAAAGATGTTTCATCTTGGCAATTCTTGACTCTTTCAAGGAAATATGATTAGTCAAATATAACTAAGTAAAATAAATAAGAATATACAAGGTCTGTAAACCAAAAATAAAATTCTAAGCTCCCCAACCAACTGAATGAACCCCTCCTCTCAGCCAAGAGAATTCTAAAGTTAACCTGAAAGATGAGTTCAGGCCATAATGGAAATGGGTGGTCGGACATGCTTCATTATATCCTCCACCCTTTGGAATTTAGGCACAACTGACCAACATTAACATTAAAACAGAGACCTTAAGATTGACAAAGCAGACTCTTTGTAGCAATAAGATACAAACACAACAGATAGCAGGCCCTGAAAGAAATCAAAGTATTTTACCCCAAAATATATTTATTCAACATATTTTTAAATGGCCCTACAAACCTATCTCTTGTGGGGAAACCTACATTCTGTAGAGAATGCCGTTCCCTGTCCAGGTTTTTTCCCTTGTCCAGGAGAGGATTAACTAAGAGTCTGGTACCTTTATAAGTCTGATAAGAAACATTTACAATCCATTCTCTCTGGAGCCTGCTACCTGGAGGCTTCATCTGCATAATAAGAGCCTTAATCTCAGAAGCCCGTTATGTTAATGCAGATACTCCTTTCTACTGATTTCAAGACTTTAATCAGAAAATCTTTGAATCTACGTATGACCTGGAAGCCCCCACTTTGAGTTGTCCCTCATTTCCAGACTCAACCAATGTACATCTTACAGGTATTGATTAATGTCTTATATCTCCCTAAAATGTATAAAATCAAGTTGTAGGATTACTTTGGATACATGTTCTCAGGTCTCCTGGGGCTCTGTCGTGAGCTATTGGTTACTCATATTTATTTGGCTCAGAATAAATCTCTTCAAATATTTTGTAGAGTTTTACTCTCTGTAGACAAGTCGTAGTTTTACACCAGTTACCTTGTAGAGAAAGGAAACCAAAATGGTCCTCTCTAAAATATTGAGGATTGTTGAGCTAAAGAAAATTAAAGTACAGGGGGACACTGCCCTCCCCCTGCTTGCCTGATGGCAGGATAGCAATTTACAAAGACAAAAGGTCTTCTTGACTTCCTCTCTGCCTTTTTTCATCCCTTTACAAGGCTTAATAGCTCAGAGACTAGTGGCACCAGAAAATCTAGGAGCAGACTTTACTCTTCCCATACATTTATCTTCTTATATTTTCCTGCTTCTTAGAAGCCTGAAGATGCTGTCTTGTTTGTCTTGTCACTATAGGATTTGTGGCTTTTTGTTAAAATACTATTTAAGCTAGGACCCTAAGCCACTGCCTTAAGGGAGAGATACTTTCAAACGGAAGCCTCTCCTGAATGAAGGCTACAGCACAGATCAATAAACTTCTGCTGGTTTCTCTCTTGTTAATTTGACTTTCGTTTTCAGGACAGTGCCTCAACTAAGAATCTATGAGGGAAGGAAAAGAAATTATATTTTCTCCCCTGCACAGACAATCTGACCACTTCTCTGAGCTCTCCTAAACGTAACACAGCTAAATTCTCTTAAATAGCATTATACCCATTAGTCAGCAAATTAGTACAGTGCCTCTGTTGGCATAGCTATAAACTAGATGACTTGTTTTACTTTATTTATTTATTTATTTATTTATTTAAGATGGGGTCTTCCCTCTGTCACCCAGGTTGGAGTGCAGTGGTACGATCTCAGTTCACTGCAACCTCTGCCTCCCAGGCTCAAGCCATCTTGCCACCTCAGTCTCCCAAGTAGCTAGAACCATAGATGTGTGCCACCATGCCCAGCTAATTTTTTATATTTTTGGTAGAGATGGGGTTTCTCCATGTTGCCTAGGCTGGTCTCAAACTCCTAAGCTCAGGCGATCCACCTGCCTCAACTTCCCAAAGTACTGGGACTACAGGCTTTACCCACTGTGCCAACAAAAATGACTTGTTTTTAGACAAGGCATTAGAAAATGCTTTTCCTCAAAGGGCCAGAGAGTAAGTAGATTAGGCCAGAGTTTCTCAACCTCAACAGTATTCACATTTTGGGTCAGATAATTCTTTGTTGTGGAGAGCTTTCCTTTTCACTGTAGGATATTTAAGAGCATCCCTGACTTCTACTCCTTAGGTGCCAGTAACATCTCATTCTCAGTTGTGACAGACATTTCCAGATGTCCCATAGAGGGTAAAATTGCCCCCAGGTGAGAATAACTGGTATAGACTTTGCATTCTATATGCTGTCTGTCACAACTACTCAGCAGTGCCATTATAGCACAAAAGCAACCATAGACAATATGAAAACAAATGGACATGGTACTTTCCCAATAAGTACTGTGTATGGAAACTGAAATTTGAATTTCATATAATTTTCACATGTATTAAAATATCCTTTTAAAAAAATTAAGCATTTAGAGATGGGAAAGCCATTGTTACCTTATGGGACAAACAAAAACAGGTGGTGAGCCATAACTTTCTAACTCCTATTTGTTTTATTTTTGAAGGTTTAATAATATATGTAATTTAAAGTACTGTATCCAAATAATAATTTAATGTGGTAATTATAAAAATTGATTCATAAATTCAGTATATATTTTACATTTACAATACATCTCAATTTGGCCTAGCCACATTTTAGTACTCAATAGTCATATATGGCTAGTAGCTACCATATTGGGCCATGATGCCCCAGAATATTTGCTTTTAAATATTAGGCATACTTCCTCTCAAGAGGCCCTAGTCATTGGGAACATAAGATCACTTTCCCTTTGAAGGTAAAAGCCTCTAAGTCCTGTTATTGATCCAAACTCACCAAAAAATCAACTGAAAGTAAGGTTAGAAAGATGACCATGACAAGATTTATCTAATCTGTGACTGTATTTCTGATAGGCAATTCAAAATTTTATTCGGCTTAGTAAATATCCTTGATATCTTGAATAGGATTAATCCCAGAAGGTCTGGTAGACAATGAGTGTTTTCGTGTAACTGGGTTTCTAGATGTACAAAGCTACAGAATTCCCCTTGAAGACACTGGCCTTGGTATCCCTGAAACAGCAAAATAGCCTGTTTTTTGTTTACTCCACAGCAATGTAGTATATGACAGTTAAGGCCATCTATTAAAATCAACATGTAATTATACTCTATCAAATATCTACTTTAAAATAGCAAACATATGAAAGCCTACGGTTGTCATCTCACTGTTTAAAAAAAACAATTTCACATATATATTCACAAACATACTAAAGTGGTCAATATTCAAAGCAAATAGTAAAGACTCAGATATTCCTCACTTTGTACCATGGTTTAGTTAAATAATACAAGTTTAAATTTCAGTTACCATAGTATATTGACTGTGATATTAAATAAAGTAAAATTTCACTGCTAGGTCTTCAGTACATAGATTATTACATAAATAACAGATGTGCATCATGATCAATTATGAAACATATCACTTGTTTCACAGCCTTTGGTGACTGGTCACTTAGTGTCTATTCAGTACATGTGCACAGAACAAACCATGTGTTTGTGTTGCCTCTTTGTCTCCCAGTGATAAATCCAAGTGACATTTGACAAAAAATGTATAATGAAAGAGGGAAATGGCCAATAAAAATGAAAGCTCAAGAAAGAAACTAAAAGTCAATGCTGGAAATGCAATTCAAATAAAAGTAAATGAAGTTATAGAAGAAATAGCTGACTGTGGGAATGTTGACACTTTCACTGGTTGGAAAGGCTATATAGATATAAAGCCAGAGGAACTTAGTTAATTAAAGCCGACATAGTAAATGAGGAATTTGGTTGTGACAAACAATGCCTATTTTAGACCGATGGCTTGTATCCTCATAAGGGACTGTTAGCATACCAAAACAATGGGTGTTAAGTCTAGGAAAATTATAATACATCCTTATGTTGACTTTTAGTTTCTAAATTACCTATAATTATAATTGCTGTTTTTAGTATTTAGATATTACTGCTAATGGTAAAATGGCCTATGGGTAGAAAATATAAAATTTACATTTCTCTTTATCCAAATTTCCCAGTGAAGCCCTGGCCCTAACAATGTTTACTACTTCTTACTTTCCATTATCACAGATATGGGGTACATGATTCTATGCGCTCAACCCATATGTTTTCTAGCTAACTCTATCACAGAATAAAGTGGCACTCAAATTACTCTCAACTAGCTTAATATCCACTCTGGGACACTGAAAATCAAACACAAAGGGGCTAAACAAGATAAGCAGTATGTATCCCATTTCTTTTAAGTCCACTATCCTGATATCATGAGGCCCCTTCACTGGTTTTATGTAGATGTGCTACTGGAATGCATAAGCTAGTGCCAATTCTTATTTTCCAAAGATGTTAAAAGATTAACATAGGATGGGAGGAGAGTGAATATCAAAAAACTATCTATCAGGTACTATGCTCACTACAAGTGTAATGAAATCATTTGTACATCAAACCCCAGTGACACACAATTTACCCATGGAAATTTACCCATTTGCTTTTGCTGCAAAAGTACCCCTTAAACCTAAAATAAAAGTTGTAAGAAAAAAAATTGACATAGCAAATTATTAGACCGCGTTCTGACTTGTTTGCAAGACCTATGCTTTCTTACTAAGCTGGTGCTGGATGGTTCTTTTGATTTTTTTCGTTATCTATCTTCTCTCCCCCTAGCATTGCCAGCAAGGGAAGGTATTTCATGTAAGGCATTCTTTTCCCTCTGGCCACTTCGTTGGCCCTAATTTCTCTTAGAACATCTTTCCCACCAGTATTGTGAACCATAGAGCAGGCCCAAGGGAAGATTATAAAGAAGGTAAGGTTGGTCTGTATTGTCTCAGTCTCCTTTAATATCTATCCACTTGCATATGGCACTCCTTCTTCTCAGAGACTGAAGGCCTGTTCTCTAGCTTCCTCACAATCTGCTTTCAAAATAGGATCTGCTGTCAGTGATTTATTCCTTTAGTGCTAGAATGATAAATAAATTTTATTTTGCATGCTAACTCTAAATTATTAGTAGCAGCCACCTGAAATGTCAGGTGAAGGATTGTGGGGATGCATCCAGTTGAATTAGTTATGAGAAAAATTGGCTACTATAGGAAAGAGAATCAACAATTCATCAGATTAAAGAGAAAGAACATCAATTATTTCTTACATGACAGTATCAGTGTAAAAAGTTCAAATCAGGCCAGGTGCAGTGGCTCACCCATGTAATCCCAGCACTTTGGGAGGCTGAGGCAGGTGGACCACAAGGTCAGGAGTTCAAGACCAGCCTCGCCGATATGGCAAAACCCCATCTCTAATAAATACAAATATGAGCTGGGTGTGGTGGCACGTGCCTGTAATCCCAGCTACTCAGGAGGCTGAGGCAGGAGAATCGCTTGAACCCGGGAGGCGGAGGTGACAATGAGCCGAGATCGTGCCACCGCACTCCAGCATAGGTGACAGAGCAAGACTCCATCTCAAAAAAAAAGTTCAAATCAGAGAGGGCATTCTGTTTCTTAGTCATTCAGGGACTTGATTTCCTTCCAAGTCATTGTACTTTCATCTCATACAGAATCACTGTCATCTGTAAAACTGAAACTGGATAGCCAGTTTCCATGTCTTAGGACCCAGGCATGGAAATGGCACACATCACTTCTATTCACAGTTTATTGATTATAACAATCATTTGGCTACATAGAGCTACAAAAGAAGCTGAGAAATGTAGTCTAGCTGGGCAGCCACACATCAAGCAAAAATGGGAGAATGTATTTTGATGAGCAACTACCAGTTTTTTCCTTACTAGGCTTAACAAGAATAAATGCTGTGATTAATTTTTTTTTTTTTTTTTTTTTTGAGACAGAGTCTCTCCCTGTCGCCCGGTCTAAAGTGCAGTGGCACGATCTTGGCTCACTGTAGCCTCCACCTCCTGGGTTCAAGCAATTCTCTGCCTCAGCCTCCCAAGTAGTTGGGATTACAGGCGCCTGCCACCACGCCTGGGTAATTTTTGTATTTTTAGTAGAGACAGGGTTTCACCATCTTGGCCAGGCTGGTCTTTAACTTCTGACCTCATGATCCACCTGCCTCGGCCTCCCAAAGTGCTAGGGTTACAGGTGTGAGCCACTGCGCATGGCCTGCCATGATTAATTAATGATATTTTCCATGAGTTGGAAAAAAAACTGTGGTATCCATCCGTATTATATTTAGCTGATCTTGCCTTAGGTGTGAAATGAAAGTCTTGTTTTCTCTTCTAGAGGGTTCTGAAGTTTAAATATCATTCAAAAAAAATGTAACAGACATTTTCTACTATGAAAAAGGTACTTTTGTTAGGTTTTGTGAAGGTACAAAAATAAACTAGTCCCTGCTTTATCACTTATTGTAGAATCAAAGCTTCATCTCCAGATAATGGAATTTCAGACATCAGCTACCAAGAAGGGCAAATATAGGTTTGAGAAAGAAGGCTTTCTTGTATAAAACCACACCACACAGGCACAAGACAGCTCTACTTATATATAAGTCAAGCTGTGTAAAAATGGGATTGAGGTGTTTCAGATATTTTATTAGGAAATGGACAGAGACAACAGTTGATAGGGCAAAAGCTATAAACACTAAGGTGAGAAGGAATCAGAATATAAGCAAGGGTTAAAGAAGCATCTAAACGGCATTTGTATCTAGTTAATCAGCCTTTCAGGTAAATCTGCTCACTTTTCTCCCTACCAGTGAACATCTGTTTTGAACCTCTAGGATATGGGACCTCTTGCTTGATACCAGAGTCCTTCTGTGCCCACCTATTCTAAAGCCTGATGTCATCTTCTGTGCTTTTCCTTACAGGCTTATTTCCTTCAACACTGACCATTCCTCCAGCATTTCTTATTCCAAAGAAGAACAGGTAAAGAAACTGTTGGAGGGAAAATCAAGCAGGGATTGGCATTAGAAAGGGAGCTGTGCACAGTCCCTGCCTCAAGAAAAATACCTTAAGATGAAACAAGTACCTTACTTAGCATAATCTTGCTACCGAAGGGACTATTCTAAATGTGCCCCCCACACACTATTATGTAAACATGCTCTAACTTTCGCTACTTAATTTAGATAATCCACCTTTCCTTCTGGCCATTGCATTCCTTATTTAGCAATGCAGGAAAGGGCAAGAAACTGAAGGGAAAGAATAAAGGGACTTCTGATTCCAGACTATATTTGGAAGGCAAGTCATTGTTGGTTAGGGCTTTTCTTTGGCTTTTGCTTTACCTTTGCAGAATAACTAATATTACTGTTTTACCTGTGGGAACTGGTATCCAATCTAGTGCCTAATGGAGCTGTTGTGACTAGAGCTATTTTCTGTGAGCCTCATAGCAGACTCTCTTCTGCTGAAAATGAGATTTATTATTCATTCTTGGTTCTCTCAAAAGCCAGCCTTCCATCTACAAGAATCAGCAGTCATATCCATTTGGTTATAGTTCAGATAAGTCCCATACTTCATGTCCTGCTTCTCAGCTCTCTGCTGCTCAGAGCCAAACCTGTCTTAGAAACCCAAAATACATGTCTAGTTGCTGTATCAAAAACCAGGTCGCAGCCTTTACAGAAAGTCCCTTCTCTCAGAATCTAGTTGTGCCAAAACTAGGTAGTGTCCATTATATTCTTCTTGGTTCATTCTTTTTCTTAGAGGCAACAGTTTACTATGGTAAGGACAACTGGAATCCATCTCTACCTATTCACCACTTTTTAAGTAGTAAAAGTGGTAGCTCAAAAGTAACTATTCCCTGCTAAGTCTTGCTCTTTCCAGTGATTATTCAAACACATGAGGTGACAGTGAGAAGATTGGTTTGGCATTATAGGATGGTATCATGCAAGGTACTCTAACAACCTGCCTTCTCTCTCATGGTCTATCTCCCTGAAGATTCAGGTTGCATCAGCTGTCCTCCTATGTCCACAATCCAAATGCCAAGGGATACTATGCCAGACAAGTTTTCCAGTACTTCCCAGGAAGTAACAACTGGGAATACTCTAGCTCCACCTTATCTTCCTGTGTCTTCCTTTAAGTAGTTCACATTGCTCCCATTTAGGTACCAGTTAATAGTCATAATTACTGTAACCCCTCTCTGGATATTCTCTAAGACTTCATTTCTCCATGAGCATAAAGACATAAAATAGTACACTGGAGGTTAGCTATGATTAGGAGGAGTTATTCTAACTGTAAATTACTCATAATCCAAGCTCTTTCCTGATGAGCATGTATCCGTTATCATAAAAGAGGCTATGATGATAATATACACAGTGAGAAAAGAATTAGTTTAGAAATTAAGTGAATTTGGATCTAGGCTCACCTCATCTATTTTGCACTGTGACATTGAGCAAGTCATTTTCTCTGGGCTTCAGGTGCCTCATCTTTATTTTGTGCATTTATATATACAATTCTAATTGGTACAATGGGAATTACACAGCTAACACCGTCATGCACCAAAACAATAAAATACAGTAGGATTTAATTGAAGTGAGGGAGTAAAACTACCACACTATGCAGATGAGACTATCTGCCTAGTAACAGAAGACATTTCTTGCACTCTGGTACTTCAGCCAAATGTCTTCTGAGGGTGGGGAGAAGACAATATAACCCACTGCCAGATGGAACCCACATCTGTTCCACAATTCTTGTTGTCATTGGCTTTCCTGGGATGATTTCAGAATGATACATTAGTAAAGAAAAAAAAAAAACAGCAAGGAAAAGGCTACAAGGGGAAGGGTCTTTCTAGGTCTTTGGGATATATCTAATCATTTTATGGAATATTATAAGTCAGGTCCACTCAAAGCTCATCCCTCACAACCCACCCAACCTTTGACATTCTTCTTCTATTTAATACGAGTCTTCCTAAGATTTTTTAAAATGCTACCTGCAAAGTCTGCTTACGAATTTTTTTCCTTACCACCGAGTTCCCAAAAAGTGACAGGGTCTGCCTAGTTAGCTACCTGCAAGGCTGCTCAAATCCAACTTTCTTTCCCACTGTACTTTGCATTCTGCTCTCCCTTTGTTCTTCTTTCCTTAGGCCCTCAAGTGATGATAGCTTTTGCTCTAGCACTCTAGAAAGGAGTTACAATTTTTATCCAGAGTACATAGGGAAGAGAAACTGGAGTGGGTAAAAGGAAGCTCATCAGTGGGAATGCTGGTACTGGGAGAGACTTTGGCAACCCCAGGAAATACAATAAGAACCCCTCAAAAGTTCACCTTTACCAAGCCAATAGAAACAGTATAGCTGAGTGGGGTTTAAATTTTGAGAATTATTCAAATGACTCTTCAGTTACCATGTAATTGCCTTGGTGCTCCATTTGCTATAATTCATGGGAAAGATACTGAAGTCCTTCAACTAGTTTTCTTTGCTCCCTCCACCTTTTTGAGAAATTGGACTTATGACTAGCACTTTTCCTGTCTACCCATTCAGTGAGTAGAATGGCTAGCTACTTAGACCCCATTTAAATTATTCCGCTTCAAAATTTGAATGACAGATGCTCGCGTAAGTCTACTAGCCTCAGTAACATTATCTTTTCTCATAACCAAGTGTAGAAGAGTAAACTGATAGGGAGCACAAGTTTTGGGGGATGTGGGTTAGGCTGGCACAAAATCTAACTACAAGCATACAGTGATCACTTCATACTTACCCCATAAAAAATACAAAAGCTGAAAAATATTATCAAATGCTTTGACATTTTCCAAATATTTCTGCTGCCCCTATAAAATTGCCTTGTCTGACCTTTCCTCACTAACCAGGAGGTATTGTTTTTAATTTCCCCTCCATTCAAATTTTACAAGAGAAAGAACAGAATTTGAGGAGTAAGGCACCAAAAACACAAGAGTAAGCATAGCAAATATGACAAGGGGACTGAAGTAAGCCCCTGTGGGAATAGGATCTGCTGAAGGAGTCAAGAGGGATGGATAAAGGAACAGAAAATACCCAAGAATAACTTCAGGAAGTCTTTCCTTACCTCCTCACCTGCTTACCCTCTGTCCTACATATCTAGCCTTGCAAAGAAATAGAAGTAAACAGGAAAGTCCATGTAGGACCATCCCAGTTCAGAAGCAACCCCCCAGGATATGGGTTAACTTTTATCACCTCAAACTACTCATTTATAATGACAAAATTCAACTGTTAACACATAGGCAGGAGTTGTTCAGGCATCGGTTTTAAAAGTATATGTACTAGGCCAGGAACGGTGGCTCACATCTGTAATCATAGCACTCTGGGAGCCTGAGGCGGGCAGATCACCTGAGGTCAGGAGTTCAAGACCCGCTAGGCCAACATGGTGAAACCCCATCTCTACTAAATTACAAAAT
Organism: Cacajao melanocephalus; assembly: GCA_963573385.1. Taxonomy (NCBI): domain Eukaryota; kingdom Metazoa; phylum Chordata; class Mammalia; order Primates; family Pitheciidae; genus Cacajao; species Cacajao melanocephalus. The sequence continues at coordinate 72,746 of CAUYLG010021143.1, read as the reverse complement.
TTAGTCGGGCACGATGGAGTGCCTGTAATCCCAACTACTCGAGAGGCTAAGACAGAATTTCATAAACCCGGGAGACGGTGGTTGCAGTGAGCTGAGATCACACTATACTCCAGCCTGGGTGGCTGAGCAAGACTGTCTCAAAACAAAAGTACATGTACTGAATAACCACGTGGCTCATTAACAGGTTAAGGCTTTCTTCAAAACACAAAAACAAAAAACCCATAGTTTCCAGTTTAATATCCAACAAAGCTGTAGGAACTCCTGCTGACAGAATACTGTGTTGTTTCATTTGCCTACAAAGTCACCAATCTAATGTTTGGGTATTTAATCATTCAGAATTCTAGAAACACTAAAGATCCCTTCACCTACTCAGGGTCTGGGCCTCTTTCACGAATGCTTAATTCCCACAGCTTTACAGTTTATTTATACCCTACTCCTCTCCCACTTTTGTTCAAGTTTTTTGCTTCTCACATTTTTTATTGGGTTTGTGCTTCTCAGTATCCCTGACCAAAGCAAATGAAGCTGTTAAGACTTCAAATCACTTACCCAAACTGAGTGGTTAAGGTAGTTTAAAAAAAGAAAGAAATGAGGCCAGGCACAGTGGCTCCCGCCTGTAATCCCAGAACTCTGGGAGGCTGAGGCAGAAGGATCACTTGAAGTCAGGAGTTCGTGACCAGCCTGGCCAACATGGCGAAACCCTGTCTCTACTAAAAATACAACAATTAGCCAGGTGTGGTGGCTCTTGACTGTAATCCCAGCTACTCAGGAAGCTGAGGCAAGAGAATCGCTTGAACCTGGGAGGTAGAGGTTGCAGCGAGCCGAGATGGCACTACTGCACTCTAGCCTGGGGAACAAAGTGAGACTCCATCTCCAAAAAAAAACCAAACCAACAAACAAAATAACTTAGGGAAATTAGTGTGGTTAGGAAGGGATAGTGAGACACTGTCACATAAAAATACAAAGTTTTCAAAACAGTATATTTTATTTTACAATAGCAACCAATTCCCCAGTTTGCTTCAGTTGTGACATCTAGATGGCTTAAGATTTCTTTTTGGTGGTCACACATGGTTAACAATGTTTTTCAGTCTTCAAAACAGAAAAGATTCAAAAGAGATTCTGCATTTCACATCAGTTCACAAATTCAAGAGTCTTCCATTTATCTTAGCATTCTGGAATAAATTCTCTTTGAGGCTGAAGGGCAGTGATGAAGTCACTAATTCCTTGTGTCTGCATAAAAGCATATTTATTCATCATAACTTCATTTACGTGAATAAAGCAGATGATGACAAAATGTTCTCTTATTCTTGTTTAATCAGTAGTGGTAGTGATGCCAGAAACTGTGAAAGGAATGCTTTTAGTTATTTTCTTCTTTCCATTTTCCAATAATGCATTCCCCATCCCCGCCTGAAGAAAGGGATGTTACTGAGTCCAGCTTATACCACACATTAGAAGACAAACATTAATATTTCAAATCTGATGTCTAAAAATGTACAGAATGGAAACTAGAAAATTCCAAGCCCAGATTCTCTTCAACCTTGCTCCCTCCACCAATCATACTTTGACATTTATCAATTTCCTTCTCCACTTATGGATGTAATTGGCTTGCCATGGAAACTACAGTTTAGATGCTTTGATAGTATGTATGAACTACAATGAACAATAAAGTATTCTTCCTTTGAAGCATATTTTGGCTTCAACTTTAAGATAATCTTACAATAGAGGGGTCACACTGATTCACTTAATACATTCCATTCTTATCTAACACAAGGTTTATTTGATAAGCAACTGGACGAAAATAATTACTTTTCAAAAATGTGAAGCAAACTAGTGAGGACAAAGAATTTTGTCCTCATCTCAACAATTATCAGTTATTGGAACTGCATGAAACAATTTAGACCTAGAGTAGCTAATGTTCTTAAGGCCAATTCAGAACAAAGGAAGGCTGCCCTTAGAAATAGGTTTGACCTTTTCCTTCACTCTTCCTCCTGTCCCACCCTCTGTGAGTGATTTAAAAATGGAAAAGGTCAAAGCCCAGTCAGGCCTACATTTAGAGAACTTTAAAAAAAAACTTTCAATTTTGGCCAATTTTTCCAATTTTTATTTTATTCTTAAAACTTAAGCACGGTAAAATGTTAAGCTGTTTTCCTCTGCTGATATTATCCTACTATAAAATGCCCTTCTTGAGCAAATTTAATGATTAAAAAGGAGAACATTTCTAGGATATAAGTTGAGAAGCTGTTGCAAGAGAAATCATGTCTCCATCTCCATTCTGCTGTTATCTGAGGACTGTTTCTGAAAGAGATCTATTTAGGCAGTGTATGTATGTGTCGGCACGTAAAAAGTAAAAAACTCAAGATAGACAAATCTTGTAAATGCACTTCAAAACCAACTGTGCCTCAAGTATAGGTGGTTCCCCAAGGCTGGTACCAATGAGACTGGGGTTTGGGAATTAGTTGGTCATCATCCCTTCTTCTGCCCAGCAGTGGTCATTTTTCATGAGGGATGGGCTAGGAAAATCAACTGTCTATTATAAGGAGAGTTCTTGCATCTTAAGGAGCAAGCTCACTAAAAAACCCAGCTACCTGCTTATTGTAGTGGCCAGAGTAGTAGAAGAGATATGGAGTAGGAATTAAACCACATAATGTTATTTAGGGACTAAGCCATGCCCCTAACAAGAAAGCAGTCCAAAAGGAAAGTATCAGGCGTTCTCTGGGAACACGCATTTTTTTTTTCCCCATGTCTCTGGGGCCAAATAAGAACCTACCAAAAACCTTATACCAAGTACTACTGGCACCCAAATATATTTGTAGAATGAATGAATAAATTAAAAATAATAATAATAAACTAACCTTTCTCCTATATTCTAGTCTCCAAGCCAATTAATAAGCAAGTGGCTTTTAGTCATGATCTTTTTTGTTTTCTGTCTAGGATTTAACAGTGATTGACGTAACAGTCACTTCTGTTTGATGTAGAGTATCACTTGTGTTTTTGTTGCATCTCCAAGTCAGAATAAATGCCTTTTGGAGCAGATATATTTCATTTAATATTTAATATCATCTTCATCAATATTCGTATGAATGAAAAAATAAAAAGCCCTCTCTTATTCCGACTCTACAGAGCATGCCAAAGGTGATGTTTAATTTTTCCTTAGCATCGAACATATCACAGCTACTCATGTTATTCTTATGTTTCCACCACAAGATGAGATAAAGTGCATTTTGGTTTGGGTCTTTCAAGCACTTAAGAACAGCACTTTATTCAGTTTTAATAAATTTTTACTAAATATGGTAAATGCAAAAGAATCTTTTTTGTTGCTCAAATGTTTTCCTATCTTTAAGCCAGGTCAATGAGCAAATACCTTTAAAACTAGTTGTTTAATATTGAACCATTTAACTGTAATAAGAACAGAATGTTTGATTAATGAATTAAACATTAACAAACCTGAGCCCTTTTATCAGTCTCCTGGCTTCAAACTAAGCCAATGAGCAAGTAATTTGAGGGATTCCTGAAACTAAGAAAAATGTCTCTTTATTTTGAAAGAAACTTGCCTTTCTCTTTTTTTCTTTTTTATCTCAAAGGCAATTGAGTGCGTCTTCTGGGCCAGAGCTATTTAATTTACTAATTTACCAAGCATAGTGCCTTGCAGAGAATAGGCACTGAAATATTATTTACACAATCAAACCGAAGATATTTTTCTATCTTCAGCTGTCAGTGATCTGTTATCCTCAGGACCCAGAATGGTATATTCCACATAAAAGATGCTTTGTTTACCAAATGAATCAAAAAGCAAACCTGAGGCCTTTATTTTTACTCCTTTACTGCCTGTAAGCCAGGCCAACGTGGGTCTAATTCATTTCTATCAGCAGCACTTAAGAAACTGGATGGACAACTATAATACCTTGCTTTTTGCAAAAAATTTCCATGTCTTCAGTCAGGCCAGGGAGCATGTATCCTTCCGGACAGGACTTTATTTCTCTACTTAGCTTAGTACACTGCCTTATACAAGTCCATTTATCCCATGCTTTCATCGCTGAATAAGCCTGTTAAGTGACTTTTGGTCTGGATCTCACACCTATTAATTACTTCATTTCCTTCTGTGAGCACTCCATAATGATAACATCATTTTTATATCCTATGACATGTAGTTCTGAGCCCCACAGAAAGTAGTCACCATTCAGTAAACCAGTAGTTCATTCCTATCTGTATAGAACTGTAGGCTTTGTAAATTTACACATAGGTTTCTGTTGTATGTTCAATAATGATAATAAATTTTTGTGCCCCAGGTGTTATCTCTAAGAATAAGAGTAATCAATGATCATTCAGCAGATATTGCTTATATATGGGTGGCAGTTTAGAAATTATAAATTGATTTTACACATATTTTCTTCTGCTACCCAGAACACAGTAAAGATGGTTTATCTTTGCATCCACAGTGTCTAGCAATGAGATTGGCACACAATCTTTAACTACTATACTGGTATTCTTCAGACAACCAATCCCTTGCATATGAATATTTAAAAGTTAATCATTGTTACTCAAATTTTCCTGCTTTATTTGCACAATATAACAACTATCATACAATTTTATAAACCTAGTACTCAGCACCAAGTGAGAAAATCAATAGTTACATTTATATGGTGCCTTAGAGTTCACAAAATGCTAACATAGGTATTTGCCTTATTTTTGGCTGTGGGTAAATGAAATATGATAAATTTTCAGTGCCTTTAACAGTGAGTTAACATAGTAGGCAATCAAAATTGATCCATTTAACAGGTATTTAAACCCTTAATTTGTGTAACTACTTATAGAACCCTTCTCATTGTGGTTTAAGTATACAATGAGAATTTTGTAGAGACAATACTTATCTTACAGAAAGTTTTATTCATAAAGGAAACATAGATTTTTTTTACATTTACAAGTGCCTTATAATTTAGAAACCACATTTGCAAGCTTAATTAAGTGACTTTTGGTCTGGATCTCACATCTATTACTTCATTTCCTCATACTATCTCTTCCCGGGTGACCTGGGAAAATATACCAGTAATAATTTAACTTGACCTCACCACTAAAATCTTGATTGTTTAAGCAATATCTCATTCCTTACATCTAAATAGTATAGAGGTTAAATTTTCCTCCTATTACATAGGAGAATTAATCTTGTATTTCACAGTACCCAAAACAATAGCTGGCATGTAAGAGGCAGTTATTATTCATTCATTCATTCATTCATTCATAAATGTGTAGCCCATTGACATTTGTATCGTGCTTTAGTTTACAAAGCACTTTAATATGCACCTTTCTGAAACTTTTTGTTCTATGAGATCATTTTTTCCCCTTTGTGATCTCTAGTGCCCAGCATGGTATCTGGCACATTATAGGTGACCACAATAAGCTTAGTCCCTTATGTTTTCAGCATATTTTCAAGTTTAAAAGCAGTTTCCATGTGTTTTCATTTCTGATACCTGGAATACTGCATTTTTACTCAAAATCACCAGAGCAGCAGAAACGAATTAGCCTCAAATACATACAATTTATTCATTTATCAAACACTTAATTCCTTGCAACTGCATAGTACTAGACCCTTTTGAAAGAGCACTTTTTCTTGCTTGCTCCTTTCTTTGTATCCACAATGATTATCACAATAGAATACAAGTGCTTTATCGTTTACAAAGCACATTCATTATTTTTCTTCAGGTCACCTGGATGTTATCACAAATAATCATTGCATTTTTAGTGCCTAGCACAGGGGCAGACACAGAAAAGGAAATCAGTAGTATTCAGACATTTTCTCTGAATAACAAATAATACATCAGGGGGTGGTAAGCTATGAACAGCAGGCCAAATCCAACTGGCTCAAAAGCTGAGAACGATTTGAACCTTATAAAAAGGTTGTTTAAAAAAAGAGTAAGTAACAGAAACCATATGGCCCACAGTCTAAAGTATTTATGATTTGACCCCTTACGGAAAAACTGTGGACCCGATTTACATAACGCTTCACAACGTACACTTCACTTTCAAATGTTAACTGTGCATGATTCCCGATACACTATTAAGGAGCACGCCTTGGTTTTTCTCTGTTTTACAGTGCTTTCATATACATTATCAGTCATTTAAATCAACTTCCCACATAAATGGGAAGGAAAAAAATCAAGGAAAGTATTAAATGTGCTAAATAGTCCCAGGTTTTCTCATCTTTAAGCCTAGAGATGGGTATTAAACCCAAGAGTAAGGTTGGCACAGTCCACCAAATTATTTGGCCACTACTATGAGCAGGGAGTTCAGGCTGTCTCCTTGGGACCTCACTTTGTCCCAGGCCCAGTCACCCTTTCCATAACCATCACTAGAAATCCCAAACCCCAGGAATCCTGCTCACCTAAGCTCAAAGAAGGAAGCTGTTGCTGGCAGGTGCTTCTCAGAAGTCTGGCACATCTGTGTATTTCTTGTCTAATTCTTCTCATTGACCTGGAGCATCTCTTCACATTTTTCTCTAGAGAGCCTGGCACATTTTTTCCCCAACAACCTGACCATTTTACCTTCTTATCCGTCTAGGGCTTCTGAGGTTAAAAGGGAAGACTGAAATATATTATCACCTATATGAATGCTTGCTCCTGAGTGTAATAACAAAAGCCAGATTAGATACTGACTGGATTTTGGTGTCTCTCTCAAGTGGAGTAGACGTGAATAGAAACAGAAGTTTACAAAACACTAAAGCCTAACAAAGAGGTAAAAACTGTGATCTAAAACTGGCTCAAGACTGGCCCAGGCATAATACTGTCAACCTAAAGATATGTTCCTTTAAGGTAACTGGCAACATCAAAAAGTACATCTCAAAAGAATCAGGCTTAAAGAGAAACAGGATAACTGTAAATATCCAAGAGTAAGAAGTATAACAATAGAAAAGAGGTGGTGTTTAGGGTTCTCATCTTGGGATTTCCCTGGGTCTTCAAGCTTCTATTCTTCCTGGGTTCTGGGTCATGGGCCTCCAGATTCTGGCCTTTAGTCTTGAGATATCTGTTTCACTTGGGTCCTCTATCCCATCTAGGTAGGTTTTGTGTCAGGAGCCTTCCATCCTTGGGTTGTAGGTCTTCCACCTACAACCTGGGGCTAATCTTAGGTCTTCGGCCTTGTGTCACAGGTCTCAGTCTCAGGCCTTCCACGTACGTGTCCTATCCCAGGTCTTAAGCCTTCTAACTCAAGACTTGAGCCTTCCATCCAACTCAGGCCTTCTGTCCAATTCAGGCCACCCTCTGTTTTCTTGGCTCTTGAGGCTTTTGTTGGTTTCAGGACAGAGGCTTCTATCTATCTTGGAACATGGGCTTTCCATCTTAGTCCTCGAGTCTCAAGTTTCAAACTATCTGTCTTCTACTTTGGGCCTTCTATCCAGATGAGCCTTCCACCTTCTGTCCTTGGGTTTTACTGCAGTCTAGATCCTATGGCCTTGTTTTGGTCTTGGATCATCTCACACGGCAGCCTGGCATATGGAACCACTCCACAATGCTTACTTCTGATAGCCAATGTTCTGCACCTAGCAGGCAGGGGTTAGGAAGCCCCTCTGCCACACATGACACACACACATGTACACATGCCCACATATGCAAAGAAATATTTAAGGAGAGAAGAATACATGAAATCAAAGAGAGGGAGAGAGACTCATGATGAGGCTGAAATACTCAAAGGTGAGTAGAAAGGGAAAAAGCAGAGAAGAAACACAAACAAACAGAGATTAATACTGAAATAGAAAATCACAAACAGCAAGAGACACTGAGGTACACAGGGGAGGAAAGAGAGAGAAAATAGCCCAAGAGAGGCAGAAAGGAAATGTAGAAATGAGAAATGTGAGATTAAAAAGTCGAAACAGCAGAAAGGAGGCCAGACTCAGAAAAAGGTGAAATTTACAACAAATAAGGGGAAGGGATAACAAATAGTCACAGTTCATGAAGAGAAAAAAGAGGTAGGCAGAGAAAGGAGAGGTAGGCAGAACAAGAAACAGACAAAAAGCACAAAGCATGTGACCCAAAAGGAGACATGAAATAAAGAGTGAAAGAACAGCCACATCTAGGAGAACAAAGAGAAACAGCAACAAAATGAAAAATGAGACTTATGTCTAAGACAAAGCACAGACCACTCTGTGAACAAGAGAAAATGAGGCAAAGGCACACATGAAAGAAATTAGCAAGAGAAAACAGGGAAATGGGTAAGACACACTTTAGATAGAGAGCAAAGAACAAAGACAAGGAAGAAATATAGAGAAACAAAGAACAAAGAGAACAAAGAACAAAGACAAAGAAATACACGAGTGCAAGAGATAAGCAAATGCAGACATTCAGAGGAAGTAAGTAGCAGAAGAGACAAGATACTGTGAGGGGCACAAGAGGTATGAAAAGCATCACAAAAGGTTAAAAAAAAACAAAAAGTGTCATTAGTAATTATAATAAGCTATTAATCCTACCACTGCTACTTATACTACTACAATAATAATAATTGTAACAACCACCAACACCAACACAGATGTTCTTCTATTTACAAACTTTTACCTTAGGGATTTCTTACATAGAACCAGAGCATGCTAACTCTGTCTGGTACCTGATAGTGCTAGTGGTCACTTATATTGTGTGAAATGAATGTATGACTCTTCTTGGGTTACCTTTTACTTGCCATGTGCCAGGTATTGCACTAGGCGAGCACTCTACATACATGATTTCATTTAACCCTCACAAGCAAGTAAGTCTCTCAGAGACTTTAAAACACACAATGTGTGCCTCTTAACATTCTGTTACTACTATTTACTATTTACTAGGATTTCTGGAAGACCCAAATGGGATGTCACAGATGACTAAATATTTTCATAAAGGGCTCTTTGATAGGACTTGGTCAATCCCCTCCTTTAGCATCACCTTTCCCCAACTCTTTAGAAAACTGACTTCATTCTCACACTTTTATAATGGCTACTTCAGAGTTTAGTATTCTTTTTACCCTAATCTTAACTGACGATAGAGTCTCTCACAAATGGAGATGAGAAAGGGTTACCCTTTCAGCAGAAAGCAGAAATTGTGTTTTAAGCTTCTCAATGTTTAAGGCTCTAAGAATGACAGAGGGCCTATACAATGAAGACATAGAACACACAAGCAAAGGCTATATTCTTCTGTGATACAACTGGTAAGAAGACTGTAATGTCTTTGAGTTGCTTCAGTGAACCCAGTCGGTAATATGGAAGACTGGTCATCTTTCCATCTCACATTTAGCCCCACTTAACATTAGACCAACACACCCTATCCAACACCAGCTCCCAAAAGACAGCTGTTATAACAGTTCTGAAGTGATACTCACAGGACTGCAACACCAAAAACTTACTTCATTCCACTATCCTCAAGTGCTAGAGTGCCAGGCATGTATGTTGATCTTCAGGTAGGAAGTCTGACTTCTTTCAGTATGTTCAAATTTCTTGGACCTGTTGAAGACCCAGCTCTCTGCACTGCTTGTAGGAAGGATAATGATTTGGCAGACAGGAACCATGAAAAGCTATAAAAAAACATGAGATAAACCATGCAAATGCCATTAGTATTGAATACTGTGCTAGTTACCTAAGATTCAAATTAATAAGCAATAGAAAATGTTTCCACAGAACTTTAAAACTTGTAAAGTCAAAACTTTCAGGTCTTTAGAGAGAAAATTTCCTCATTCAAAGAACAGGAAACTGTCATAAATGGGAAAATGTCTTGCCAAGTATCACTTAATGAGTCACTAGAGACATCACCACCAGTCATAGCCTTATACCTTTAAAGACTAGAATCCTGTTTTAAGTGCCAATCAGCTAGAAAAGAGTCCCTTTAAATGATTAATAATTGAGATCACAAAAAAAAAAAATTGATATTAGAGGAAAAAATATAAGGTCTTTTCAATGTTTAAGGCTCACTCCAATGTTTTAGGACCACCTCAAGTTTACTCTATTTAAGTCTCCTGGCTCAGGACTAACAAAACACAGCCATAGAGCAGCATTTCCAAAACTCATTTCTCTTTGAGATAAAGGTGAGTCACTCTGGGAGGCAAATATTCTCACAATAAGGAAATTCACATAAGTTGTTTAACATTTCAGCTAAAATCCAAAAACGAAAAAGAAAATTTACATAGGGTACTGGCCCTAGGAGAATTTTCCTAAAGATTCTGAGTACAATAGATCTTCCTAGATAACTCTCAACTTAGCTTTCCAGTTCCTAGGCTTTCTATCAATTTCTGTTAGTAACTTTCTCTATTTCTAAATCTACAGGTCTTTCTAGTCAATTATAATATTTCATGAGTTCTTACCCATGAAAATATTTCATGAAATTCATAGGTACCCACTCTTTATGAAGAATGCTGGGCAAAGCCTATATGATCAGGATTTACTGCACTGAATGAGTCACCTTTATTTGCCAGTCCTCACTCGATAATCAGTCTCTCCCATCACTGACCTAGAGAACGTAGGGTCCTGGTTCTTTAAGCTCCTGCCTGATGACAGATAACTTTGTGTCATTTTTTAGTCAGATGCCCTTTCGTATTTATGCGGCTTCCATCAATCAGCAACCATAGCATAAAAAGACATACCTTTCACTTGTTGTGTTGTAACCCATGGCATCCCAAGCCATCTTGAAGTATGTAAATGATTGGCAAAGTTTTTCTGTAAGGCTTTAAGAGAGACTTTGGGGACCAGATGGAACAGAATGATTTGCCCATGTGATCAGTGTCACTGATATGACAGTTGTCCAAGTTCTCCTAAAAGAAAGAACAATTTAGCTGTAAGCCTCTACCACATGCTATAGTCCCACTCTATATATTTGAACACATACAACCTGCTACCCTCTTTACATCATCACTTTAACCAATCTCACACCCAGTTGCTTCCCAGGTTAGTTAGGAAGCTGTCTTTACCAAATCATATGCAGAATAATGATGAATACAACCTCAATGAAAAGCTAAGTGCAATGTATACTGGAAAACAAAATCAAAATTAAGACTATTCATTATGCTTTTAGGGACAGCTTACGCACCTTGACATGTGGTGGTTGTCTTTGAGACTTTATCTTCCTATCTGGGACCAGGAAAGTATCTTGACAGAACCTCATGACCTAGGGTTGTTGCCCAGTGGTAGTGAGCTTTTCCCCTGGAGGATCCTTATGCCCCATCTCCACCTAGGGATCGTCAAAGGGAATGGGTCACTAACACTGTAAAGCAACAAGCCTATTCTTCTAAAGAAGACCTGAAAAAGAGACAAAAGAAAAAGTATTGAAATGTAGTACAATGGGAAAGTCTGTTCGAATGGGCAACTAGTGGTTGAGTTCAACCATGTTTACCCTTTTCTTCATGTGGATTGAGGGTGGACATTTACAGCTGTGCCGAGCTGTTGTATTCTGGCTACCAGCCTAGCAAAAGAATTCTCCTATTCGTCACAGCTGTATTCTGCATGCTTTCCCTCATTTCCAAGAGCAATTTAGAACTGAATAATTACCAATATTTCCATGCTGCATTTTATTCTCCAGTCTTTATTAATGAGCGATCCTCTAGAATGTGGATTATTAATGCCCTTGTGTTCTCAGCACAAAATATAATAGGGGAAGGTCAAGAAATCAAGAGGTTGAAACTAACAGAAAGAGAAGCTAATGCTTTCTCAACCAAGAGAGCCATGAAGCCACATAGAAAAGGTCCAATGTGGTCTAACCCTATGAATTCTGTAAGAATTCTCCTCTATATTGCTTCCGGCTTCTTTTATAAAGCACTGCTTTAAGAACTGAGCAATCCACCTCAATCAAAGTGCCTGTCAGCTAGTTTTGTAGCATTCCTCCCTTTTAATTTGTACTTTAGTGTCATGCCATAATATTGTCAAGACAAAGAAAATTGTTTTCTACACAATCCACATGGTAACATCTCTTCAACAACCTGTATAATAGGACACCACCAAAGTTCTAGGATATTCGGAGAAACAAAGAATAGTCACAAGCATATAGAATTCCAGTTATAACAACAGCTAAGCAAATCTACGCAGAAGGAAAAACAAGGTACAAAAGACTAGAGATTCAGTAAATTCCTTATACAGCTCCTCCGGGGCTCTCCTATTCCACTTTTTAACAATTTCAGTTGTTTTTCAAGTTAAAATTTCAACTTCTTAAAACAAGGAAACGGCAGCGATAATGAAATTAGGCCTACCAAAACAGAGCTAACAAAGATGAAGCTGGTCTTATTTGTAAACAAATCCTGAGAACTTAATACCCTCCTGCCAAAGGAAGGTGGGAATAATTTAAAAGTCCACTAATCAAAAGGTGTTAAGTTCACTATATCTCTCTTGCTAACTAGCTAAGTGGTGAGAAAGGAAATAATTTATTACTTTCCATCTCTCATTCTTCATTTATGAAATGGGGATCAAGTATGCCTGCCTTTACAGACCTCAGTGGAGCCCAGCTCTGAGGGATAAAAGAAGCAGGCTAAACTAATTATGAAAAGTTAAAATGTATGTGTATATGCAAAAGAAAAAGTATAGGAATTGATGAAAACTGGTTCATGTTATTTTCTTTCAAGAGACTAGGTCCCACTCTGCCACCTAGGCTGGAGTGCAGTGGCTAATCATGGCTCACTGCAGCCTTGAACTCCTGGGCTCAAGCAATCCTGCTGTCTCAGCCTCCAAGATAGATAGCACTACAGGCACACGCCACCATGCCTGGCTAATTTCATTTTATTTTTTGTAGAGACAGGGGGTCTTGAACTCCTGGCCTCAAGCGATCCCCCCACCTCAGCCTCCCAAAGCCCTAGGATTACAAGCAGGAGCCACCGTGACAAGATGTGTCTGCTTTAAAAGGAGAATAGTAGGAAGTTAAAGCCAAAGACAGAAGCCCTACAACAAATTCCCCAAAGTACCTTTTTCTCCAGGTGGCCGGCAACCCATCCAGGTAGATTAGCTGGAGCTTCGCCAGATTCTCAAAGGGAAAGATCTGCTGAATTTGCAGCCTCTTAAAGCTGTTTTCAGTCTTCAGATCTCACATACTCAGAATGTCCTTGAGAAGAAAGACAGGGCTCAGTAGGCTACCAAAAACACCAGTAGGATACCAAAAGTGTTACAAAAACCCCAACAAAAAAACCTAGGAAGTATAACCTGAAGCATTACACATAGGCATACCTTGTCTCTACTTTCCAGCCTGCTTGCTTTCCCTAAGGTCCTGTAATAACAAGCCCTGGTGGTATCACTCGATAATTAGACAAGTTAAGAAAAAGAACTACATGAAAACATGGGTCGAACCAATATCCATCTTAAGGGATGACACTAAATTTGTGGCTAATGGTCATCCTGTTGCTGTAAATACTTCAAGATTCAAGGTAATGTGGCAATTGCTGCTACTGCCTAGAGGTGCAATTGTCTTCACTGTTTTTAATAATTGGCCATCTACCTTTACTATAGCAAAGGAGCTCACTAAAGCGGATCTAAGCCAAATTTGTAGCCTTGAAAGCACTTTGCATGGTGTGGTGTGATGTGGTGTGGTGTTGAAAAGCACCCAGTATGTTAAACCTGAGGACCTTAAATGAACACAGGCTTCTAGATCCCTGATCAGGGATTATTGTATCATGAAGAAACCTTTATGTCAACATCAAACAGGAATATATGGAAGATCACTTATTCAACTCTATTCTCTAGCTAAGATGTCTAGTGAGGCTAAACTGTTCTATGATGTTCTCAATATAAGCAGAACAAGCTTCAAAATATCTTGCCAACATCCTTCCCTACCCTAATTTAACCTAAGATTAGATACTTCACTTCCAAATGCAGGATTCCAGTTAAACATGGCTGTTCATACATGTTTATGCATTTGTTCTACTGCTTCCTGAAACTCCATAAATGAGAGTCAATGTGCACTCCATGTGCAAGCAAATTTACCTAAAGAAATTTTAAATCAATGGATCTTAGCTCAAATTCATTTATACACTGGAATCTAAAGGAAACAACTATTCCAGTCTCCTCAAATCTTCTTAACCATATTTATGGAGTATCCTGCTTCAGCATCAAAGCCTTCTAGCTTTGCCTGTTACTATGGTAACGACATAATCAAGGAGCATTCCCTTTCCCTTAATGGGAATCTAAGGGTAGAGAAAGTGGTTACATTTTGGAACTGATACAGAACCATACATTTCACTAGGGTTCAATATTCACTGACAAGAATTTTGAGAATCTGTCGCTTTGCAGCCCAACAAAATATCAAAGTATTATGGAGATAATAACCAAGTGGTATCGCCCGCCATCTGGTTCAAATACTCCAGCACCAGACAGAATCATCACAGCTAGAAGTGATAACTAATAATCACATAGGCTGGGTGCAGTGGCCTGTGTGATCCTAGTGGATCACCTGAGGTCAGGAGTTTGAGACCAGCCCGGCCAACATGGCGAAACTCTGTCTCTACTAAAAGTACAAGAATTAGCCGGGCGTGGTGGCAGGCACCTGTAATCCCAGCTACTCAGGAGGCTGAGGTAGAACTGCTTGAACCTGGGGGGCGGAGGTTGCAGTGAGCCAAGATCGTGCCACTTTACTCCAGCCTGGGGTAAAAAGCAAAACTCCATCTCAAAATAATAATCACATGATTCAACATTTTCATTCTCGAAGGAAGCTGGCAATCCACAAGATGAAACTATATCAATGTTATACAAATAGTAGGTGGCCAAGTGATACTTAAAGCCATGTCTTCCCTCAGTAAAGAGGTCTTTTAAACTCTGGGGTTTGTGCATGGATTTTCAGGGGGGTATGGGAGCTTACTACAAAACTTTTACAATACTCTCATTTCACTGTAAGGATAGTCTAGATCCGCTATATGACTACCTCATAATATAGGAACACATTGCGAGATTAGTGGCAAATGATCTAGTTTTGTTGCCTGGGGATTATAGAAAAGAACAGAAGCAAACAATATATAAATGTGTTTTGTGCCAAATGAAAGTCAAATAGCATTGCTATGTGCTATAATAGCAGGATTTAAAGCAGTTTGAAAACCGCAGTTTGATGAAGTGCATGAACACAGCATGTGTTAGTATAGACATGCCACTCAAAAGAAGCTATAAAACTATAATAGTAGTACCATATTTGCATTTTAGTATCTGTTAACTACTAATTTGTACATCTGCTATGTTTTATAGTTGCATTATAGATCTATATATTTCATTCCAGGTTTGCTCATATACTTTAACAATTATTCCCACAAACCTAAAGGGTACATAATAATATTTTTCTTTTACAGAAAACATTTCATCAAATATAGCACAATTTTTTTTATTTTTTATTTTTTTAATATAAAGACTGGGTTTCACTATGTTGGTCAGGCTGGTCTTGAACTCCCGACCTCAGGTGATCCGCCTACCTTGGCCTCCAAAGTGCTTGGATTACAGGCGTGAGCCACCGCGCCCGGCCGAATATAGCAAAATATTAATTGTAGAATCTAAGTGGTGGTTATGTAGGTGCACACTGAATAATTCTTTTCTTGAAAGAAAACCTCCCTACTATCAAACTTATACAGACTTGAGAAACACTGTCTCTAATATCTAATATAAAATATTAAAATTACGCTCGACACAATTTCATGTTGTTAAATTGCTGATTCATATGCAATGCACATGGCAATGCTGTTAATCAGAGCACTTTTTGCATCAGCACACCAACTTTCTTGACTAAAACTGAAAGTTTAAAAATTGTATTTGGGTTACAATTGTCAAGGAAGGCATCTACTCCTTGGGTTTTAAATAGGCACTTTGAAAGGCTTGCTGAAGGTCAGTAAATGGACCTTTCCTATTCCACATGTGAAAATGCCTTTCCCCTCCTTTCCCACCTCCAGTATTCTCAGGGTCCTTTAGCTCTCAGAAAAAAAACTGAAAGAAGAAATGCATACCCAAAGAACAGCTTACCTGGCGATATCAGAATAATTTAATCTGAAAATCAATTTCAAAATGTGGATTGAAGTAAATTCTGGTTAAGATAAAGTTTCTGCAATCTATTTTAAGTTTCAAAACTAGCAGAAACATTTAGGGTAGAAGGGTCATTTCTAGTTTCAAGAATATCCTATAGCTAAACTCTCCCTAAACTTAACCATAGAAGCAAATGTCAAACACTCACTACTCTAATATTAACAGAAAAATTTCCCAACTAAGCCAGGTTTCTCACTGTAAAAATGGGAGGTAACAGATAAGCAAGGAGGTGAGGCTATAATGATCTACATGGCAATGATTAGAGTTGGAGATGTAGGTATAAACACATTTAGTTTACTATAGATACAAATGGTTATATTTATTTATAGATGTGTGCATATATACAAGTGAGAATGCAAACATATATCTCCTTGCTCTTGTCAACTGAGAAGGTCTTGAAGGAATGACACTCCAGTAGCAATGAGTACACCTAGCACTCACTTCTTGATTTCTAATATCATTCTCCAATAAAAGATATCAAGATTCCTTGGAGAAATACATCATTCTAGGTCCAGGCAGGAGATATGCAAATGAGCCTGGAGCATCTTATAGTGCCAAAAATAAGTGCTCAAGCAAAAAACCCTCATTCATGGGGTTATATCAAAGCCAACTGAAAGAACTCCCAATGGCCAAAGCTGTAACAATTTGAACAACAGAATAAAGTAACATTGTATTATGACACAGAGTATAAAATATCCAAGAGATAATACTGATATAAAAGACTGAATAAACACATGCATTGTGAAGAAAAGACATCCCATACAAAAGAATTCCAAATAATTTATGTAAATACTCTGCCCTCCGAGAAGTGGAAGATAATTTCCCATTCCTTAAGTGCTGGCTGCACATAGTGACTTCCTATGTGAAGAGTACGGTATGGAAATGGAGAAATAAAGGCTAATTTTATGGTGGAGAAACCTGACAAATAGTACCTCAGACAGGTGATTAAGGATAACATCAATAGTGCTAAGTCATGTTGATAGTATGTACTCTTGATAAATGGCACTCTACCTTTGTAGTCTTCCTCCTAAAGACTCATAAACCCAATCTAGTCATGAAAAGAACATCAGACAAATTCAAATAGAGACACATTTTATAGAACACTGGACCATTAGTTCTCAAAACTGTGAAGTTCATCAAAAACAAAGAGTCTGAGAAACTGTCATTACCAAGAGGAGCCAAAGGAGGCATAACTACTAAGGGCACATGCAACGTGGTATCATGCAACTTGGTATCTTCAGTGGAATCCTGGAACACAGAAAGAACATTAAGGAAAAACTAAGGAAATATGAATAAAGTATGGACTTTGGTTAATAATAATGTATCAATATTGGTTTCTTAATTGTGACAAATGTACCAAACTAACGTAAGATATTAACCCTGGGAAAAACTGGGTGTGAAGTACACAGAAACTATCTTCATAATCATTCTGTAAATCTCTACACTGTTCTAACATTAAAAGGTTATTTTTTCTAAAAATCTCCCAACCAGACGCTGAAGACGTATAAGACATAGTTTTTAAAAAGCAAGCAAAGTGGAATCTGAGAAGTGGTAAGTCTATGTTCCAAACTTTGCTACAGTAGGTACCATCACTGTTTGCAGTAAGTCTTGGCCTAAAGACTTACTCTTTCTTTTCTGTTTATATGGATTTGTAATAGGTAATTTTGATGTTAAAATATACAAGGCCCAAATTACCAGGTATCCATAATATCAAAAAGTTGTTTTTAAAAAAACATTAGCAATTAAACCTTGGTTTTGTACATCAACAGATTTCCTGGAAAGATGTCATCAATCTGCTGTAATAAATAAGTCAGTGAGTAGCTAATTTTCAGTCAAGGGAGACCTGTAAGGCTGGAAAACTTTAATGAGTGATTACATCCCAGCACTGGACCATGCCAATCACACTAACAACATTCTGTAAAATATACTATGCCAATAGTTTTCAAAGTTATGGGTAAAGTAACCTAGCTATTTTATAATGGGACCTGGTAAAGTACAGTGATGTTCCAGTCATATCCCTATTTTTAAATTCTTATAAGCATTTTATTAGATTATTAGATTATGCAATAAGAGGATATTATTTGGTACTGCATAACCTCTCATATTTCTGGGGACACTAGAAGAACAGCACTGTAATTGGTTAAGGGAAATAATACTTTAAGTCTACCCATAATAAAGTCTAGCACTGGCCAATTTTCTCCCAATCCAGTCTTTAAGACAAAACAGAGGAAGTCATTAGCTCTGTTTAACTATACATATCATTACTCTTTGCCATCCAAACTTATAAAGTTTGGGGGAACATTAGAGGCATTAGCTCAGTTCAGATATAATCATTAGTTTCTTTCTCTTTTAGCTGGTAACAGATTTTCCCAGGGTGCTTTCACATGTAAGAATATTTTAGCACTCAACAAAGGTCAACTCTTAATTCATTACTTTAAGACACAAACTCCCATCCAGGTGTACATTTGATAACCAGGGCACAAACACCCTGAAAAGAAATTATGAATGCCTGATCATGGCAGCCCTGGGTCTCATAGTTGGCTGTAATTTTGGGAGGTGGCTAGAGAAACGGAAGTTACAGAAAGATAAAGCTGAAAGGGGATATAAGAAAATGGTCAGAAAACTTCCTCCAGTCCTACGTTAAGGTTTTATAAAGGGAAAAGTCAGAAAAGAAATGACAATAGTCACTTAGAAAAATGTGGATAAAAAAATGTTTCTTTTATTAGTCTTTCGAAAATTTTCCAAATGACAAAATGTCATTTTCAGGGATTGAGGCATTTGATTTAAGCCCCTATCTTATTTCACTGGCAATCTCGAGATGGTCAGATTGATGGTGATTTGAACCAAAGTGAGAGCCAGGACTAAAATCTAGGTGTTTCTGCCCAACACCATAATGATTTCCTTCTGCATCCTCCATGAGAAAGCAAATTCCTAGATAGAAATCATGTATTTGGTTTTGCTATTTATTGCAGCATCTGGCACAATAACATTTGTTGGATTAACACAAGAATTATCTTTATTTTGAAGATGCCCACATTTCCAGAGCATCCCCTTTTATAACTGCTTGAGATTTTTCTTAAAGGTGGAAATTATTTCAAGCAATTAATTTAAATACAGCTTCAAGATTCACCTTTGGATGCTACCTAGTAGAATCAAGCCACCTAAAATCGAGCCATCCTTCTTCTTGAGCTAAGATACAGAATCATCTCTAAATTCATTTCTTTAAAACAGATTCAGTAATAATTATAGTTGTATGTTGACAATGAATGACAATTTAATTAGCAATAGAAGATTTCATAAGCATAGACCAATGTTTCTCAAATCGGGGTGATAACCCTGGGGGTTTGGGGTATATTCTCATGGATCCCCAAGTTCTGCATAGATTACACAAAACACATATTTGACAACGACAATGTGAAACTGGAAAACATATTTACATTTCAAATAACTTTGTTAGGTCAGTGTTTCTCAAAACACGTTTTTTTAGGATCTCAGAAAATTTTGTTCCTTTAGAAGGTGTTTCATCCTGAAGCATTACTTGAGTTTGAGAAACAATGGCACAGACCACGTTTCCAAGAAGGCTCAAGACCATGATGTTATTACCCCCAGTCAGCCAATGTCATTAAGCATCTGGAGAAGGGGGTAGGGGGCATGGAAACAAGCCATGAGGAAATATGGATATGAATTAAAATGGGCTACAAGTGAAGCCAGTTCATTGATATGGTTCTTGTTGCTCCTGCTGCGACGCATGAATGTGCACCAGAAAAAAAGTTTCAAATGTTATGTTAAACAGTAGTTTTTCAGCTGAACCATTAAGTTTGTTTTACATTAAGGGGGCTAAGCTTCTTTTAGCTTTGCAAAAGGTGGGAGGAAAGAGGATATATAAACTACAGCACAAAGTAGGCAAGGAAGGTCAAGATTTTGACTTACACTTCTCCACTACCCTCTTGGCAAAAAGATTCCAAACTAAAAAAGTGTATCTATGATATGCATTATCCATGATCATCTGTTCTTGGGCAGAAATGTAGTAAAATTGTGCAAAGAGCCAAAGTATTAGATTTATACCCTCAATCTCTGAACTTTAAAATACTCAAGCTTATGAGATTTAACAATCAATAATTTGCCAGCCTTGGCAAACACAATGGCTATGCCCTATCCCTTTAATCTCTTTCCATGGCTTCAAAAGAAGTAAAAAACAAATGACATTAAAATAAACCAACTAGACTATCCAGATGGCTGCAATATTAACCCCATCTTGGCTTAAAGAGAAAAAGCAAACCCACTTCCTTAAGTTTATCCTATCAACTTCAAATCCTTGTGGGTTCCCTTCTTAAATCTACTACTTACGGTTCACACAAAACAGCACTTGATTATTATTTTCTAAAGTTATCTCAAGTGTGCTTATATTAGCTCCTCAACAATACAACCATCTCAGGAATGAAATTATAAAAGACGATATCATTCCTATCCAGGTTATCAGTGTCACCTAGCATACAGCTGGGTTCACAATATTAATTCTCCAGTTCTGCTGGTTAACTCACATGTGCATATTTATGTATGCATCTATATATATACACACACACACATATATATGTATATATATTGCAGATGAGGTGGGAAGAAGGAAAGAAACTTACTGGACCCTCTGACTTTTCTATAGGTGGCATCTAAGAGAAAGAAAATGGAATAGGAAAAAGATTACTTAATAGCTACAAAGCAGTACTTACAGTATTCTAAAGAGCCAGAGACTCTTCTTACAGCTGTCCGAGGAGCTAGTGGAGCAAACTGCTCCCTGAGCTGGGTCGATCTTTTGACATCCTTCTCAGAGAAACAGTATTCTTTTTCAGTTATTACAAAGAACTGCTGTTGTGAGGACTAGTTATTTGCTTGAGCAGTTCCGTATTACATACTCCTTTGCCACAAAACACTCTGTACACTAATGGCTGGGATATTATTCTTTTGTATTAGGCAGCTATCTCACTTTTGAAATTTATTTCCAAAACAGTATTTAATTTTGGCTTATTTTTCTTATAAAATAGGGAACTGGTTCCATCATTTTTAAGTCCTCACCTTCAGTGTGGTACTTCAAACTACTTCAAATTTTTAGTATAATTAAATGCTTCATTTTATATAATAGATTAATCAAAAAGGTGGCATATGCTTTTTAAAAGCACCTCTGCATACGTTTTCTCATTTAATCATTTTACTTCAATCTTCTTGAAATCAGTAGGGGCAGCTGCTCCAGGTGAAGAAATTTAAGGATTGTAAAATGTTAAGTAGTTCTTCTAAAAGTGAATGCTGGCAAAGCCCACACAAAGATACTGGTCTTAAGAGTTCCACTCTAGAACACCTTTGATAATATTAAAATAGCAAGAGTCACAGTGGTCTATCCACAGACTCACCACCCCTCAGTTAAAATGACACTGGTCATCGGGTACACAGTATAAATGGATTTTTTGGCTTCAAAAAAATAATGACCAGGTTATTGAGTCCACCTTACAATCCAGATGTCTTTCTTAAAAATTTTTTTAAAATAATATTAACAGCAATTTTTCTGGCTGTATCCTGGCATTTGACACTTTACAATAACAATATACAAAAGAGATGACAAGAGATTCTTTAACCAGGCAATCTTCTCTGGAAAGAAGAATGCAGAGGAAGTGCCAACCTTCCTTCCTGGGGAGGCAATCTGATAGTGTACACTGGAAACACAAAATAAAAGATGGCAATCCAGCTTCCTGGGTCTGACTTGCCATGAGTACTCTGCACAGTAAAGCAGTAACAGAGGTGGGCAAGAATGGTTCTTGTCCTCAGAATCTGACAATAATTGAAACTGGGATCATTAATATATGAAAGAAAAAGAGTGAAGGCTTATCCACTTAGTTCAGGCCTGCTTTTCAGTCAACACTGCACAAACACACCAAAGTGGTAGGGAGCTCTTGGACTGATGGGCTGAAAAATGGGACAATCAGTACTGTGTTCATTAATAACCCAAAAGGGGCTTTGGGTAGTCAGCACTACTCAGAAGCAATGCAAAATAAAGTAGAGGGGTTCATGTATAATGGGCAGGACCAAGGAAAGTGCCACTGAGAATTTTTTAAGTCTAAGACAAAGGGCCTTGTCCAGTCAACATTACTCAGCAAAGAGGCAAAAGGGGCACGGTGGGGGGAAGGGAGGAGGGAGAGAACACAATCTTACCTAATAGCTGGATATGTGGACACCTGAGATTGCGAACAATAGTCTGTAAAAAGGGGGCAAGGGCACACAAGGGGCAGGGCGAGGAAGATCTTGTAGGTAAAGCATGACGCCATGGCTACCTGTGATTTTAGACACTGGAGCAATGCAAAAGGGGCAGGAGTATGGACCACTGTTTGATGGACAAGTGCATGGAATGCTGCAATGCTTATACTTTATTATGCCACGGGAACTAAGGGTGGGGCGGGGTGGGGTGCTTGCTTAGCAAGGTCAGGGAGGAGAAAAACCATTGATAACTGCCATTTACATATTAACAGTCCCAGGAGAAGTTTTGAGTAGTCAGCAGACCCTGCAGTAATGCAAAGAGGGTACAAGGGCATAATATCCCACTCTAACAGAAGGAAACATGTATAATTACAAATATTCACATTAATAGTACAAGGGACCTTAGTGGGTCAGTATCTCCAATGTATGCAAAAAGGATCGAGGAATCTTATCTAATAATCAGTACCCTTGATAACTGTTATTATTGCATGTTAATTGTCCAAGAGCTGAGATTATGAGTAGTTAGCACTCCTCAGCAGCAATCCAAAGCATAGTAGTAGGAACACAGGGTCTTTTTCTACTACACAGGTCCACAAATACAATTATGACATTAATATTCAAAAGGAAAGGGCCCATTCATAGTTAACATACCCCTGATGGAAGAGGAGTATGTGGAAATCAAGTCTTAGTCTAAAAGAGGCGGACAATTGCATTAATGCATATTAAGTCCAAAACAAGGGGCATTAAGTGAATAGCATCCCCTTGCTCTAAAGCAAAGAAGGTACAGGAACATGCTTAGAAAGTTGTGTTTGTGCACATGAACATTCCAAGTGAAAGAGTGTTGAATAGTGGGGACTACCTGCTAAAAATGCTAAGAAAGTAGGTAGGATCCTTACCTATTGCACGACCATGAGCAAATGTAATTGCACATATTAACAGTCCAACACAACAGGACTTTGGTTGATCAGGACATCCTGCTGCACTACAAAGGAAAGGTGAGGGGGTATGACCTTAATCTGACAAAGACAAACGAAAATTTCAATTATGTATATTAATAGTTCACCAGAAGGGGCCTTGGAGGAAAATGGTATGCCCCAAGTAATGCAAAGGGGGTACAATTGTCCGAGAAGTGATAGGGTTATGGACAACTGCAATCATTCACATTAACCGCCCAAATGTAAATATCATAAGGAGCTGGCATCCACTACTGAAGAGGTGGAGCATCCTCATCTAGGGCACAAGAACCCACATAAATGCAATTATGTATGTCAACAAGCCAAGAAAAGGGGACTTAGGGGTCAGCAACCCTGGTAAACTGCAAATGGAGGGTGAGAGACTTTGTTTAATTAGGATGAACCTTGTGGTGCTTATGTACATTAAAGTCCAAGGGACATTGTTGTGGTCAATTAAAACCATGTACTTTGGAGAAATATAAGAATCTTAAAGTAGTGGGTACTCCCTGTTGAAAAGCAGAGAGTGTATGAGAAGGTGTCCTTATCTAGTACACAGGAATATGGACGAGCCAAGAAAAGAGGCCTTAGTGATCAGCACCCCAGCTATACTGCAAAAGGGGTCTTCGAGTAGGACCTTATTCAAATAAGATAAGCTGTGTGCAGTTATGCATATCAGTTTCCAAGGTGCGTGCCTGTGGTCACTTACAATTGTGCACCTTATTGTCCAAATGTAAGGGTCTTATGGAGTGAGCACTCCCTGCTGGGAGGAAAAGGAAGATTGCAGGTAGGTGCAGTGGGGCAGAGGAGGCTTCGTTGTCTAGTACACAGAAACCTGGATAAATATAATCACACACATAACAGGCCAGGAAAATGGGCCTTGGTAATCAGCACCCCTGCTGTACTGCAAAAGGGGTCTGAGAGTAGGACCTTATTTAGATAGGATGGGCCGTGTGCAGTTACGCACATTAATGTCCAAGGTGCGTGCCTGTGGTCACTTACAATTGTGCACCTTGACTGTCCAAATGTAAGAGTCTTATGGAGCAGGCACTCCCTGCCGGAAGGGAAAGGAAGATTGTGGGTGAGGTGTGGCAGGGGAGGTTTCCACGTGTAATACACAGGAACCCGGAGAAATATAATCACATACATAACAGTCCAGGAAATGGGGCCATGGTGATCAGCACCCCTGCTGTACTGCAAAAGGGGTCTGAGAATAGGACCTTATTCAGATGGGATGGGCCGTGTGCAGTTACGCACATCAATTCCAAGGTGGGTGCCTGTGGTCACTTACAATTGTGCACCTTGATTGTCCAAATGTAAGGGTCTTATGGAGCGGGCACTCCCTGCTGGAAGGGAAAGGAAGATTGTGGGTGGGGTGTGGCAGTGGAGGCTTCCATGTCTATTACACAGGAACCGGGACAAATATAATCACACACATAACAGGCCAGTAAAAAGGGCCTTGGGGACCAGCACCGCTGCTGTACTGCAAAAGGGGTCTGAGAATAGGACCTTATTCAGATGGGATGAGTCATGTGCAGTTACGCACATTAACTTCCAAGGTGCGTGTCTATGGTCACTTAACAATTGTGCACCTTGATTGTCCAAATGTAAGGGTCTTATGGAGAGGGCACTGCCTGCCAGAAGGGAAAGGAAGATTGTGGGTGGGGTGTAGCAGGGGATGCTTCCATGTCTATTACACAGGAACAGGGACAAATATAATCACACACATATCAGGCCAGACAAAAGGGCCTTGGTGTTCAGCACCCTTGCTGTACCACAAAAGGGGTCTAAGAGTAGGACTTTATTCAGATGGGATGGGCCATGTGCAGTTACGCACATTAATGTCCAAGGTGCATGGCTGTGGTCACTTACAATTGTGCACCTTGATTGTCCACATGTATGGGTCTTACGGAGTGGGCACTCCCTGCTGCAGAGGAAAGGAAGACTGGGAGTGGGGGTGGGGCAGGAAAGGCTTCCTTTTCTAATACACAGGAACCCAGACAAATACAATCACGCATGTAACAGGGCAGGAAAAGAGGCCTTGGTGATCAGCACCCTTGCTGTACTGCAAAAGGGGTCTGAGAATAGGACCTTATTTACATGGAATGGGCTGTGTGCAGTTATGCACATTAATGTCCAAGGTGCATGCCTGTGGTCACTTACAATTGTGCACCTTGATTGTCCAAATGCAAGGGTCTTATGGAAGGGACACTCCCTGCTGGAAGGGAAAGGAAGATGGGATGGGGTATGGCAGGGGAGGGTTCCATGTCTATTACACAGGAACTGAGACAAACATAATCACACACATAACAGGCCAGGAAAAGGGGCCTTGGTGACCAGCACCCCTGCTGTACTGCAAAAGGGGTCTGGGAGTAGGAACTTATTCAGATGGGATGGGCCGTGTGCAGTTATACACATCAGTGTCCAAGGTGCATGCCTGTAGTCACTTAACAATTGTGCACCTTGATTGTCAAAACATAAGGGTCTTATGGAGCAGGTACTCCCTGCTGGAAGGGAAAGGAAGACTGTGGGTGGGGTGTGGCAGGGGAGGCTTCCATGTCTATTACACAGGAACTGGGACAAATATAATCACATACGTAACAGGCCATGAAAAAGGGCCTTGGTGATCAGCACCCCTGCTGTACCGCAAAAGGGGTCTGAGAGTAGGACCTTATTCAGATAAGATGGGCCGTGTGCAGTTACGCACATTAATTTTCCAAGGTGCATGGTTGTGGTCACTTACAATTGTGCACCTTAACTGTCCAAACGTAAGGGTCTTATGGAGCAGGCACTTCCTGCTAGAAGGGAAAGAGAAATTGGGGGTGGGGTGTGGCAAGGGAGGTTTCCACATCTAATACACAGGAACCGGGACAAATATAATCACACACGTACCAGGCCAGGAAAAGGGGCCATGGTGATCAGCACCCCAGCTGTACTGCAAAAGGGGTCTGAAAGTAGGATTTTATTCAGCTGTGATGAGCTGTGTGTAGTTACGCCCATCCATGTCTAAGGTGCATGGTTGTATTCACTTAACAATTACGCACCTTGACGGTCCCAATGTGAGGATATTAGGGAGTGGGCACTCCCTGCTGAGGTATGTGGAGAGGACCCTCCTTTTCTAGTGCATAGGAACCCAGACAATTATAATCACACATAACAGGCCAAGAAAAGGGGACCTGGTTATCAGCACCCCTTCTGTACTGCATAAGTGGTCTGAGAGTAGGACCTTTTTCACATGGAATGAGCAGTGCACAATTACACACATTAATGTCCAAGAGGCATGTTTGTGGTCACTTACAATTGTGCACCTAGACTCTCCAAATAAAAGGGTCTTATGGGTGGGCACTTCCTGCTAGAAAGAAAAAATGGGGATGATGGGAGGACTTTCCTTCTCTAGTGCATAGCAACCTGGACAAATACAATCATACTTATTGGAGGCCAAGAAATGGGGCCTTAGGTGTCACCAACCATGCTGTCCTTCAAAAGGAGTGTCAAAAGGAAGGATCCTAAAATAATTGTCATTAGGCACATTAACAGTTTGAGAAAGGGGCCTTAAGTAATAGTACCCCATGCAGTAAAGCAAAGAGGGTGTGAAAGGTCAGAAACCCAAGTCTAACTGAAGGACCATTAACAACTGCAATTATATGCATCTACAGTCCGAAGAGAAGAGCTTAATGTTGGTTACCACTCTGCTTTGATAAGTACAGGAGTCCTGATAAAAGGCACAGCTGTAGACTGAAAATGTGTATATAACAACTAAGATTATGCATGCTAACTTTACTAATCTAAGGATCTTAAGTAGTAGGTACTTCCAGCTGGAATGTAAATAAGAGTGCGTGGGGTCCTTACATGGTAAAAAGGTACAAGAGCAAATGTAAGTATGCACATTAACAGTACAAGAGAGTTAATTCAGGCTATTTAGAAGCTCCTGCAGTAATGCAAATGGAGCAAGGACCCAGGATTCTACTCTAACACAGGGGCACATCAACTACTGTTAATTAAGCACATTTAAGCAGTATAGGAGAAGCAGCACTAGCTAGTTAGCACTCCTGCTGCTTTGCCAAGGAGGTAGGAGGGGGATGGAATTCCAGAACAATTGTTTTGCTTTTTATTTTTTTTTTAAATGTTGGCCAGGCTGGTCTCAAACTTCTGGCCTTAGGGCATCCTCCCACCTCAGCCTCCCAAAGTACAGGGATTCCGGCTGTGAGCCACCACACCTGGCCTCAGGGCAATTTTGCAAATTAAAAGTTCAAGAAAGGCTTCAGGCAATCAGTAACCCCTGCTACGATACTGAGAAGTCAAGATATTAGCTTATTGGGAGGGACCCGTAGACAATTGAAAGCATGCACATGAAGAGTCATGGACAATTAGAAATATACACATTAAGAGTCCCAAGAGAAAGACTTTGGGTTGCTAGCATCCCTTTCTATAATGTAAAAGGGGTAGAATATTGGTTTAAAGGGACAGACCATGAACATTGGAATTTTGCACATTCACAGTCCCAGGGAAATGTAACATAGGTAATTAATACCCCTTGCTGTATAACAAGGAGAGGACAATGGATCTGATCTGAAAGACATTGTTGTGAGCAATTGCCATGGTTCACATTAACTATCCTAGTGCAGAGGTCTTGAGTAGAGGTCTTCCACTGCTGAACACAAGAAGTGAGTGGGGTCTTTAGTGCACAGAAAGGACAAATCCAAGTATAATATTGAGAGTACAAAAGAAATGTCCTTGTGATTAGCACCCTCTACTATAATGCTAAGAGGGTGTGAGCTGTTGGGATCTTAATTTAATGGAAGAGACCATAATTGCAATTATGCGCATTAACAGTCTCAAGTACCCCCTGCTGTAAGACAAAAGGAATGAGGGGATGAGATCCCATACTAATACAAGATAGGGACAACTGCATTTCGCACATCAATAATTTCTGGAGGAGGGGCATTAGGTAATCAGGACCTTCTTGATGTAAAGCAAAGATGGTACAGGGACCTAGATATAAAAGACTCACTTCTAATCCATTAGGATTGTGCACATAAACTGTCCTCGTACAGAGGTCTTGTGTACTAAGGTGCACAAGATCGTGGACAGATACAATTATGAACATCAATGCACAAGAAGAGTCCTTGGGTTATCAGCCCACATTGTAGTGTGCAAATAGGATACAGTGACCCTTTCTAATGGACAGGACTCTGGACAATTGCAACTGAGCAATTAACTGTCCAAGAGCTGTTATTGAATAATCTGCACTCATTGGCAACATCCCAGAGGATGGGGTGGGAATCTATTTTTATTGCACAGAACCATAGACATATGCAATTATGCGTATCAACTGTTTTTTTTTTCTTTTCTTTTTGAACCCAGGCCCAGCGGTGAGCACTGAATCCTAACCACTAGACTACCAGGGATCAACTGTTTAAGAGAAAGAAACTTGGGTAGTCAGAACTCAGCAGCAACGGCAAAGGGGACAACCTAGACTAATGGGTGGGACCATGGACAATTAGCATTTTACATATTAATGCAAGGTAGTAGGTAGTTCACACTAACTAGGAGTAATGTTAAGGGTATACATAAGTGGGTCTTTTCTGGTACGCAGAACCATGAATAATTACTATTGTATCCATTAACAGTCCAGGGGAAGGTGCTCTAAGAATGAGTCCCTCTGCTGTTGTGCAAAGATGTTTGAAAAGGCCACAGTGTAACTAACAGAACTATGGATAATTGGGAGTTTACTCAGTAATTTAAGAAACTTAAATCTCAGGTAGTCAGCACTGCCTCAAGGCAAATGCAAAGGCGATTGGAAGTCTTTATGATTAATGGGTGAGACAATTAACAATTACTACTTTGTTCTTTAATTATCCAAGAACTGCAGGATTCCCCAGAAGCAAGGCAAAAAGCGCAGTAGGGTGCCTTTGTTTAATAGTCAAAGCTATGACAATAGGGACTGAGCATTTTAACTGTCCAACAAAAGACTTGGGTTGTCTGAGACCCCCTGCTGAATGCAAATGGAGTTGAGTGCTGTCTAATCCAATGGGCAGGATTACTGGCAATTAGAATTTTACTCATTGCACACGGTTTTAGGTGGCCAACACAGTACGTGAGAAAAAGCCACTACTCAAAATTGGGACTATGACTACAGAAGCAATGACAGAGAAATGGTTTCTCCTTTAAGGGCAGGGGATTGAGAAAACGATAAGTAACTCAAATTATGGGCAATAATGCTCTGATAGAAAGCTCTCAATTAATATTCCCTAACCTCAACGTGCCGGGTAAAGAAATTCTTTGTTCTGAGACCCCAGACAAATGGGATTGTATGCATTAACTGAAAATGGTCAAGGAGTCAGTACAGAAGTTCAGCAATGCCAAGGGTAAACAGAATATCCCAGTGTAATAGGATAAACAACGGATGACTTATTTTGAAAATTAGAGTGACTTTTGAGAGAAGCTGGGCAGGACTAGGGGACTGAGGGGCTAGGACTGGGACTGGGGCTAGGGCTGGGGCACTAGGGGACTGGGGCTGGGGCAGGGCTGGGTCGGGGTGGAAGAAGGACTGGGGCTAGACTGGGGGTTTGCTGGGAGGGCTGGAGAAGAACTGGAAACTAGGTAGGCAGGATACAATAGAAAACTGAAATATGGACGTTAATACTCCAATATAATAAGTCTGAATAGAGGACACTAGACCACAGCAATTCAAGTTTCCTGCCTGATAAGTAGGTGATTAGTCAATTAGTGCAGCATCAAGGATGGGAACAAAGCAAGGCCTGGACCTGTGTAAACCTTCACACACTTTTTTTTTACATTAGGTCATGAAGTTAAATTTTTAACTGTTTCTGTGCTACAAAACTCTTCAAAAATCCAAAGGAAAGTAGTTAAGTCAATTTCAAAGAAAATAATCATCAATTTTTTTAATTATAAATGATTTGACTTTACTGCCAAAAAAAGGTTAAGGAATTTCTAAAGAGAAACTTAAAACTTTAAGGAATTTTAAGGAACGCAAAATGAAAACTCATTAAATGTAATTAAAATGAATTCTACAAATAAAGCCTCATAATACGTTTCTGTAATAGTCACTTAAGACTTAAATTCAAACTAGCAAACCACACAATCAGACAGTATGACTGGCATCCAAAAGATAAATATAAATCAAAATCCGACCCCAGCATTAGCCAAGGGGTAGGTGTGTTCCTCTTCAGGAAGGCAGGAATTCCTCTTCTGCCACCTGTTGGCCAACGATCATCTGCGATCCATTCTGGTCCTTGCCACGGCTCACCACCATGTCCACACCAAGCAGGCCTGGAGCACTGCCAATGGCCACAGTGCAGGGCAGCCCAGAGGGGGTGGGGCGGTGGGGGAAGGGGGTGGGGAATGGGGGGGGCGAATAGACTTAGTCTTAGACGAGGCACCAATACAGAAGAATGGAGTGAGGTTCTGACCACACAGCCATATATCCAGCACTGCAAGAGGCAGTACTGGACAGGAGGGGACAAATGAAAGGGGACAGAGGTGAAAAGGCCAAATGTCCTTGAAAAGACCTTGAAAATACCTTATGTACCGCCCACTGGGAGACATACACGTGGCCGCTCCACTTCTGACTGGCTAAAGACATCTGCGAAGTGCTATGCTAATTCACCCAAGTACTTGCTGAGTAGCCAGACAGTGTCATCAGTCTAATTCCATCTTCTGCTCTAATTGGCTGTGACCAATTCCACCCCCATTTCTAATTGGTTGGGTTATGCGGCAATCCAGCACTGTCCAGCCCACCTTTTCTCCCGCTCTGCGCGGCACTAGGCGGCAAAAACCGCCATCTTTAACAATGCGGCAAGCCCGCCATGATTGCACTGAGCAAAAGCCCGCCATGATATCCACGTGACAAGAGCCATGATATGCAGATGACAACGCCTGCCATATTGTCCCTGCAGCAAAACCTAACACGAAAAGCACACAGCAAAGACAAAGAGGCCCGCCATGTTTTACACTGCGGCAAGACCTTCAGCCGCCATTTTTTCCCGTATGACCGCACATGTCCACCACCATGCTAACCACTGTAACAAAGCCTCGCCCATCATGATGTGGCCTCCCGCCACTTGAACGCTGCGACGGAACTGGATCCGCCATTTTAGACAATCTAACAAAGCACAGCCCGCCATGCTGAGTAATGCCGCAATGTCAAATCGCCATTTTAAGCCCTGCACCTTAGTCTTTTCGAATCTCTTTTTCAGCTAGTCCCCTGTACTGATACAAGACGATTCTGTCTTACTGCTTCGCGATACAACAATCACGCAAAGCTCCTAACAAGCCCCAAATCCTCATTCAGATAAGTTTAGCTCATGCAAGGCACATGACTTCCTCTGCCTAACCAGCTATCATCCATCTTGCCTCCCTAGTTTATAATTAGCACAAACAACTAGCCCTAACCCGAGTTATGCGGCAAGTCTAAAATGGCGGCCACTTTTCCTCCACAACCTGAACACGCCCTTAGCTTAACTGCAGAGTCATTCCCCTGTCAAAGGCGTAGATACACTCACACACCACCAAATGATCAGCAGCAAAAAAAGTGAAGTTATTCCAGAGAGTGCAACAACCCACAAAACCAACATTTTTTCATCCATAAAAAGTACCGATGACCGATCAAAAAAAAAAATCAAAGCAGGTATCCGCGGCCCCGATGGGCCAGGAAGAAAAAAAAATTAAAGCAGGTATCCGAGGCCCCGATGGGCAAGGAAAAATAAAAAACAAAAGCAGGTATCCGAAGCCCCGATGAGCCATGAAAAGAAAATTTTTAAAAAGCAGATATCCGTCACCCCGATGGGCCAGAGTGTTGGGGGGTCAGAGGGGAAGGGAATCAGCAGGTATCCGATGCCCCGATGGGCTAAGGAAAAAAAAAATAAAAAGCAGGTATCCGCGGCCCCGATGGGCAAGTAAAAAAAGAATTAAAAGTCAGGTATCCACGGCCCCGTTGGGCAAAGAAAAAATAAGACCAGGTATCCGCAGCCCCGATGGGCAAAATATAGAAAAGAGAGTGGAAGAGTTGAAAACTGACCCACAAAAAACAAAGATGTAAACCAAAAATGATCCCAAAGAAAAATTCCTTAAATATAAAAAATTGCCTCAAAATATTCCAAATACTTTCAAAAAAATATGGAGGACGTGTCAAGAAAACACTTGGTTAAAGTATAGAATTTTTAAAATATTTTATGGAATTTAAGTGATTTTTTCTAAAGAAATACACCATATGGGGTGTTGGGGGACTAGAAAATGTTCTAGAAAGAACCCCAAGTGCAGAGATCTTCAGTAAGGAAGCTTCCAGCCCCGGGAGAGGAAGAAATATGGCTGCAGCAGCGAACTGCAGCGCTTTAAGAACTGAGGGCGGGGGCTGAGGGCGGAGAGAGCATAAGAGGCGTGGCCTAGAAGATTGAAAGCCCGACATCTTGATGATTTGGTTGGTTGAAAATTTACCCAGTAACGACAAAAAGGAAATTTCAAGAAAGCAAGGACATACTAGAAAAAGCATTAACTGGAAGTAGACTTCATTTCTAGTCCAGGAGTCACAACTTCAATGGGTTTTCCAGTTCTCATCTATAACATAAGGACATTGAGTAAATCAAGTAATAATTAATGCTAAAATTCTCCATAAACTGCATAATAAATGTAAAAATGTTAATTCAGTTTGGTTTTGAGATTGGGGGAAGGGATAGATAGAGCTTTGATGTGTTGATAAAGTATCCAAATGTATCGTTCAAACCAGAATTTGTAACTCCTGCACCAAACTTTTTAACCAAAGACGCTAGAAAGGAGTCATACATTGAAGGTAGTACCATCTTCAAGGGACTTTCCATTCCATTATCCAATGTAATAGATTACAAACATAATAATGAAGGATTATTCCTGTTTTATACATTATCATACAGAGTCCTACAGAGGTTACGTCATGTACATGAGGTCATACACCATGATTCTGGGTCAATGTATTTTTTACTCCAACTCTTTACCTTGTATGGCTCCCAACCATGAGAGAACCGAAGTGCTCGTGAGTCAATTGGGGAGCAAGAGAGAAGAAGGAAAGAAAGACATTTCATACAATGGCTATTTGGTTCCTAAATAATCAAGACAAGAAATAGTGCTATTTGTGACTTGTTTGTAATTTTTTAGCTATGACTCCTTAATCTTTCTATTTTCCTATTTCCTCCATGAATCTGAGGAACCCAACATTGGACCAACCCTAATGGCACAGTAGTGAAGTTGACCCTCTGTCAGTAACTGGTATGTGGTAGGAAAAAAAAGCTCATATAAAAGCCAAAGCTGCCCTCAGAAACCTGGCTATTTAAATGCGATCAATTAATCTCATAAACTCTTCTATGTTATTTGAGAAACAACAGAGAACCGGAAGGGAGACAATGGCAACTAAGTATCATAGAGCAACTTCTAGAAAGTCAAAGAATACATTACCCTCCCAATGGCTGAACTAGAAAGTGTAACTATCAACCCAAATGTATCAGGTAAGCATACTCTTCAGTTTCCAGATAAATAATAAAGTGTGCAAATTTTCTTCCTTAAGAAATACCCTCCATCTTCTAAGTGTCTTTGGATCAAACAACAAAAGTAATCTGACTTGTCTTTCCAAATGAGGGTAATTGTATTGTAAAGTGGTACAAAACAATGGTATCTTTGAGAAAACAGTGCTTAACAAAAAGTGAAACTACTTACAGTGACACCTATAAAGCGGCTATGGGAAAGTCTAGATTACCAAACCTCTAATACATCTTTATCTACTAGAAGTTTCTACAAGTGTGGAAATTTTTCTATACTTTTAAGAAATTTGGTTGGCCGGGCACGGTGGCTCACTCCTGTAATCTCAGCACTTTGGGAGGCCGAGGCGGGTGAATCACCTGAGGTCAAGAGTTCGAGACCAGCCTGGCCAACATGGCAAAACCCTGTCTCTACTAAAAATACAAAAATTAGCCAAGCATGGTGGCAGGTTCCTATAATCCCAGCTACTTGGGAGGCTGAAGCAGGAAAATCACTTGAACCTGGGAGGCGGAGGTTGCAGTGAGCCGAGATGGTGCCACTGCACTCCGGCCTGGGTGACAGAGCAAGACTCCATCTCAAAAAAAAAAAAAAAGAAAGAAAGAAAGAAAGAAAGAAAGAAAGAAAGAAAGAAAAAAGTTCGGTTAGGGAAAAATTTTCTGAAGAGGACTCAAGTAGCATCAACTATAAAAAAAATTGATAAATTTGACTCTGAAATTAAAACCTTTTGTTTCACAAAAAATACCTTTAGAAATAAAAAGGTAAAATGACAATTTATAAACTGGTTGTCCTGGGTTTCTGTGACCAGACCCTGGTTCCAGGTGGGCAGGCACACTAGCAAATCACTCTCATTGGTTGTCGTTGGATTTTTTAAAAATGGGAACTCTTGAGATTAGGCATGCAAAATGGTGCTGATGTGCCGATATGGGGTGGCACTCATACTGGACACAGGTCATGTTCAGAGCTATGGCCTACCTAGGTCCACTGTTGACTCTTAGGCTAAAGAAACTGCAAAAGCAAGAAATGTATGTCGTTTCAATACAAAGAGGTTCTGAAGTGCCATTGCAATGGAAGTAGTACAATGTTGCTATGTTTTTCTCATGAAGGGAGATATGAAATTAGCCAGGAATGGTGCATTTGACAATAAAGAACACAAAGAGATTTCTGGACCTAAAAAGGAAGATATGGTGCAAGGTCATTATAGAAAATTGGTATGTGAACTGTTGAATAAAGAAATATGTAAGCATCTCTTCTCCACCTGGTATTCTAAATCTTCTTTGAAAATCACTCACATGGGCCCATCCATGTATTTGTAATATATATATATATTTATTTTATTTTATTTATTTATTTATTTTTTTTTTGAGATGGAGTTTCACTCTTGTTGCCTAGGCTGGAGTGCAATGGCACAATTTTGGCTCACCACAACCTCCACCTCCTGGGTTCAAGCGATTCTCCTGCCTCAGCCTCCTAAGTAACTGGGATTACAGGCACGCGCCACCATGCCCGGCTAATTTTGTATTTTTAGTAGAGACGGGGTTTCTCCATGTTGGCCAGGCTGGTCTCGAACTCCTGACCTCAGGTGATCCACCCGCCTCAGCCTCCCAAAGTTCTCTGATTATAGGCATGAGCCACCACGCTTGGCCTTGTAATATATTTTTAATCAAAGTGTTTACACTAAAAGGAACTTCTGAAAATATTTGCCTAGGCCTCTGAATGCCCTAAAGCAGTCCTGCCCTCTTCTGACATTTGTCACCTTCAGGCTTTATTTACTCCCCTGCCCCTACCAGCTTTCAATTCACTTTACTTCCTCTCCTTCCCGACCTGGCCTCACCTTCACTACTGCTTGGCTTCATTTTATAAACCTGTTAGGGTCAGAAGTATGGAAACTAAGACACTAGAAGGAAAAGTGACTTGCTCAAAATCAATTAGCTAGTAAGAGCTGGGCTCTGATAGGGATGTTTCAGGCATATTTTCTGTGGCCATACCATAGCTGTGTTAGCATCCTCTTCTTTGGGCTCCCAATTGCATGGCGCACAATAGGAAGAAATCAGGTCCTCTTTTAAAGATTCAGATTATTCCAGTTCTAGGCTTGTGACTGTTAATCTGACATCCTCTCTGCTGCTAAATTAGAACACAAGAAGCCTCTACTGTCGATTTAGCCACAAGATGGCAGCATAAAATTATCAAAGAAGCACTGAGCCCATCTGCAGGAAAGGAGCCAAAGTCTTACACGGAGCAGGACCAGAATCTGATGAGAAGGTGGGTAAGTCTGATTCATACAAAGTCAGTATCAGAAGAAAGGGTCAAAGAAAAGTGCTCAACCCTCTCTAATTTGATGAGCCCCCCCACTAAGCTGGAGTCTGTGCTTGCCTTCAGGGCAATGCCATTTAAAAAGGACTTTGATAAAGCATTCAGGATCTAATTAGCCGGCTGGTGGGGGTCCTCCAAATCAAAGCAGTTAAAGGGACCAGGACATATTAAGGAAAAGAAAATAAAAGACATGGGGAAGGGCTCTTTACAATTCAAAGGGCTGTCTGCAATGTGGGAAGTAGATGAATAGTCTTGTGTGTAGTTCTGTATAAATAAGGACGTCTGAAAACTCAGCTGTGCAAAGATGAAACAGAACACCTCCAGGACTGGTGAATGCCAATTTCTGAAGGCCTGCAAGCCAACAGTGGATTTTGTGAGGATGCTACAGACACAATCATCAGACAGAAAAGTTGTGCTATATGTCTTGAAAGGGTTTTCCAAATAGCCCCAAATCCTATGAACCTCATCACAGTACTTGGAGCATTCCTCTAGCCTTTAAACACACTGTTTATGATATCCTTCAAGGATATATTAGGATGTTGGGAAAGGTTTTCTAGTTTATCAGTGAGTGTACACTTAAGAATTGTATACATACTTCATGTCAACGTTAAAAATACTGAAAATGGGCAGTGCAAGGTGGCTCAATGCCTGTAATCCCAGCACTTTGGGATGCCAAGGCAAATGGATTACCCGAGCTCAGGAGTTTGAGAGCAGTCTGGCCAATATGGTGAAACCCCATCTCTACTAAAAATACAAAAAAATTTAGCTGAGCATGGTGGCGTGCCCCTGTAATCTCAGCTACTCAGGAGGCTGAGGCAGGGGAATTGCTTGAACCAGGGAGTTGGAGGTTGCAGTGAGCCTAGATCACACCACTGCACTCTAGCCTGGACAACAGAGCAAGACTCCATCTCAAAAAAAAAAAAAAAGAAAATACTGTAAGTGGGCTGGGTACGTTGGCTCATCCCTTTAATCTCAGCACTTCAGGAGGCCAAGGCAGGCAGATCATTTGAGGCCAGGGGTTCGAGATCAGCCTGGTAAAATAGTGAGACCTGTGTCTTTACAAAAATTAAAAATACAAAAAATAGCCAGGCATGGTGGTGCATACCTGCAGTTCTAGCTTCTTAGGAGGCTGAAGCAGGAGGATCGATTGATCCCAGGAGTTCAAGTTTACAGTGGGCTATAATCATCCCGCTTAACTCCAGACTGGGTGAGAAAGCAAGACACTATCTCAAAAAAATATTATAATCTATTACAAATATCACCAGTGGCTGGGCGTGGTGGCTTATGCCTGTAATCCTAGCCTTTCAGGAGGCTGAGGCGGGTAGATCATGAGGTCAGAAGATCGAGACCATCCTGGCCAACGTGGTGAAGCCCCATCTCTACTATAAATATCAAAATTATCTGGGCATGGTAGCACGCGCCTGTAATCCCAGCTACTTGGGAGGCTGAGGCAGAAGAATCGCTTAAACCTGGGAGGCAGAGGTTGCAGTGAGCCAAGATCGTACCACTGCACTCCAGCA
The DNA here is from genome assembly GCA_963573385.1 of Cacajao melanocephalus. Classification (NCBI taxonomy): domain Eukaryota; kingdom Metazoa; phylum Chordata; class Mammalia; order Primates; family Pitheciidae; genus Cacajao; species Cacajao melanocephalus. The sequence goes on along the minus strand of CAUYLG010021143.1, from coordinate 35,235 downwards.
TGGTGACAAACCGAGACTCCGTCTCAAAAAAAAAAAAAAAAATCACCAGCAAACACTGGGGAGAGGGAAGAATTTTATATCCCAAGGTATCACATTACAATATTGAAAATGTGCAGTTTTTATAAAAAACTACAAGGTATATTTTAAAAAACAGGAAAGTATAGCCAATACACAGAGAAAAAAAAGTAATTAACAAAAAATGGTCCCTGAGAAAGTACCAACATTAAACTTACCAGACAAGGATTTTAATTAATTAGTTAATTTGCTTATTTATTTTCTCATTTTTAGTTTTTCTAGTAGTTCTTTTTCAAACATATTTTTAGTTCACAAATAATTGTATATATTCATGTGGGAAAATGTGGTATTTTGATATATGTATGCATTGTAGAATAATTAAATCAAGCTAATTACTATATATCTCAGCTCACATACTTACTTTTTGATGAGAATACTTAAAATTTACTCAGCAGTTTTTGAAATGTATAATACCTTATCACTATTGTCATCATGCTGTGCAATATATCTCAAAAACTTATTCCTTCTCTCTAAAATTTTTATCTTTTGATCAACACAGTTTCATCCTCCCTTCAGACTATTAACCACCATTGTACTCTCTATAAATTCAACTTTTGAAAATTTCACATATAAGTGAGATAATACAGTATTCATCTTTCTGTGCCTGGCTTAACTTAGCATAATGTCCTGCAGGTTCATATATGTTGCTGCAAATGACATATTTTCTTTCTTTTTTAAAGCTTACTCATGTTCCAGTGTGTATGTATATCTTTGGAAGAGGAGAATATATTTGTAAACCATACATCCAATAAGGGGTCAATATCCAGTATAGAAGAAACTAAAAAAACTCAACATCAAGAAAACAAATAGCTTAATTTAAAAATGGGCACAGGACCTTGATAGACAATTTTCAAAATAAGACTTACAAATGGCCAACAGGCTGGGAGCGATGGCTCATGCCTGTAATCCCAGCACTTTGGGAGGCTGAGGTGGGCGGATCACTTGAGGTTAGAAGATTGAGACCAGCCCGGCCAACCTGGAGAAACCCTGTCCCTACTAAAAATACAAAAATTAGCTGGGTGTAGTGGCACACACCTGTAATCCCAGCCACTCAGGAGGCAGAGGCAGGGGAATCACTTGAACCTGGGAGGCGGAGGTTGCAGTGAGCTGAGATTGTGCCACTGCACTTCAGCCTGGCGACAGAGTGAGACTCTGCCTCAAACAAAAAACAATCAAACAGGCTCGGTACAGTGGCTCATGCCTGTAATACCAGCACTTTGGGAGGCCGATGTGGGTAGATCATGAGGTCAGGAGATCAAGACTATCCTGGCCAACATGGTTAAACCCCGTCTCTACTAAAAATACAAAAATTAGCTGGGCGTGGTGGCATGTGCCTATAGTCCCAGCTACTCAGGAGGCTGAGGCAGAATTGCTTGAACCCAGGAGGCGGAGGTTGCAGTGAGCCAAGATTGTGCCAGTGCACTCCAGCCTGGGTGACAGAGTAAAACTCTGTCTCAAAAACAAAAACAAAACAGTCAAACAAAAAACAAACGGCCAACAGATATATAAAAAAGTGCTCAACTTCAATAATCATCAAAAACATGCAAATCAGGCCGGTTGTAGTGGCTCACGCCTGCAGGTAATCCCATACTTTGGGAGGCCGAGGTGGGTGAATCACTTGAGGTCAGGAGTTTGAGACCAGCCTGGCCAACATGGTGAAACCCCATCTCTACTGAAAATACAAAAATTAGTTGGGTGTGCTGGTGGGTGCCTGTAATCTCAGCTACTTGGGAGGCTGAGGCCGGAGAATCACTTCAACCGGGGAGGCAGAGGTTGCAATGAGCTGAGATAGCATCACTGCAATATCTGTAGCCTGGGCAACAGAATGAGACTGCCTCTAAAATAATAATAATAATAATAATAATAAGGCCGGGCACAGTGGCTCACACGTGGAATCCCAGCACTTTGGGAGGCTGAGGCTGGCGGATCATGAGGTCAGGAGATCAGACCATCCTGGCCAACATGGTGAAACCCCATCTCTACTATAAATACAAAAATTACCCAGGCGTGGTGGCACGCACTTGTAATCTCAGCTACTCAGGAGGCTGAGGCAGGAGAGTCACTTGAACCCGGGAGATGGAGGTTGCAGTGAGCCAAGATCACACCACTGAACTCCAGCCTGGGTGACAGAGTGAGACTCCATCTCAAAAAAAAAGGAAAAAGAAAAGAAAGGAAAATGCAAATCAAAACCACAATGCAATATTCCCTCACACCTGTTAGAATGGGTATTATCAAAAAGACAAAAGACAAAAGTTAAGGGTTGGTGAGGGTGTGGGGAAAAGGGAACCTTTATACAGTGTTGGTGGATATGTAAATTAGTACAATCATTATGGGGGCTCCTGAAAACACTAAAAATCAACTATCTTATGACCCAATAATCATCCCTCTTGTGGGTATTATTCAAAGACATTGAAATCAGTGTGTTGAAGAGACATTTGCACTCCTATGTTTATTATAGTATTATTCACAATACTAAGATATGGAATCAACCTAAGTGCCCATCAACAGATCTGTTTATTGTTTCTTTGGCTCTGCAGAAGCTTTTTGTTAGATGTAATCCCATTTCTCTATTTTCACTTTTGTTGCCCTGCTTTTGTGTTCATATCTAAAACATTATTGCCCATACCAATATGGTAAAACTTTGAAACCATGATTGCAGTGTAAGAGTATTCTGAATTTGACCATGTGTTTACCTTTGCTGGTAAGTTTTATACTTTCATAACTTTTCATTTCATTAATTAATGTCTTCTTCTTTCAGATTGGAGAACTTTGTTTAGCATTTTTTCTAAGGCAAGTCTTCTAGTTATGAATTCCCTCAGCTTATGTCTGGGTTGTGTCCCCAGGCTGAGGAAACTGCAGCAATAGCAATCCTGCTCTAGATGGTTCCTGGAAATGGGGAGGGGAGGTGACTCCAGCACCTAAGACTATGAAGGTGAAGAAACTACAAGGCCTTCAGTAGCAAAAGTGGCAGGGGGTGTATTGCTGGTGTGCTGGCGTTTGGTTTCCTCAGTAGTAAAAGCTGCTAGGCTCCTCTGCAGGACAAGCTGCTTGGCTCCACAATTGTAAACACTGAGGAATCTTCAGCAATTAAGGCTGTGGGGGCTACACAGCAGCTCCAAGGGCTGTTTGGGACCTCAGGGGAGGAGTCTGCTGGATTCCCATGTCAGGTAGGCCACGGAGGGGGGGGGGTCACAGTAACTTCCATCTTTTGGCTGATTCTGAAAGAGCTCATCTTTTGTCTCTGTTCTCAGCTGCCTCCAGATATCTCAGCCATGCTTACTCCCAGAGATCTAGGTGGGGTGAAACTGAAGCTAGTAATATAGGCAGTGTCCTAAAATACTGGCAAAACTGTTCCTATACTTTGCTTTACTTAGTCCGGCAAGGCAAACTGAAGCAAGGAAGGTCCCTCTTCATGCTAAGCAGTGTGAGCATGGCGAATGGAGTGATGGAGGTGAAATGAAATTGTTCTTAGTACCATTTTTGTGTGGCTTTTCTTGGGTTTTCTCTTCTACTGTATTGCTGTGTCACCTTAAGTGGATCGTAACCTCTTGTAGAGATATTTTGGTTCATGGATAGTTGTAGAATTGTTCTTTATAAGGAGAGGAAGGCTGACTCCCTACCCTGACATCATGCTGACCTCACTCCACTAGACAAGGAGTTTAAATTAAATATTTCAAATATGGTCAAAGACATAAAAGAAACAATAGATGAAGAACTGAAAAGCACCTAGAGAATAATGTCTCAACAAACAGAAATTATAAATTAGAAATAGCATTTATAAAAAAGGAACCAAATAGAATTTCTGGAGCTGAAAATACAATAACTGAAAAGAAAAATTTATTCCAGGCATTCAACAGAAAATTTGAGCAGCCAATAGGAAGAAACAATTTGAATAGGTCAATTGAAATTATTCAGTCTAAGGAGCACAAATAAAAAGAAAGAAGAGAAATGGCCAGGCGCGGTGGCTCATGCCTGTAATTCCAGCACTTTGGGAGGCTGAGGCAGGTGGATCATGAGGTCAGGAGTTCAAGACCAGCCTGACCAACATGGTGAAACCCTGTCTCCACTAAAAATAAAAAATTAGCCAGGCGTGGTGGTGGATGCCTATAATCCCAGCTACTCAGGAAGCTGAGGCAGAGAATTGCTTAAATCCAGGAGGCGGAGGTTGTAGTGAGCCGAGATCGCACCACTGCACTCCAGCCTAGGCCACAGAGGGAAAAAAAAAAAAGAAGAAGAGGAATGAACAGAATGTGAAGGACCTATGGAACATCATCAGAATGGAACATACACATTATAGAAGTTTCAGAAGAGGATAGAATGAACTGGCAGAAAAAAAAAAGGAGAAATAATGGTTTAAAAAAACTTCCTGGCTGGGCACGGTGGCTCATGCCTGTAATCCCAACACTTTAGGAGGCCAAGGCGGGCACATCACCTGAGGTCAGGAGTTCGAGACCAGCCTGACTAACATAGAAAAACCCCATTTCTACTAAAAATACAAAACTAACCGGGTGTGGTGGCACATACCTGTAATCCCAGCTACTCAGGAGGCTGAGGCAGGGTAATGGCTTGAACTCAGGAGGGGAAGGTTGCGGTGAGCCAAGATTGTGCCATTGCCCTCCAGCCTGGGCAACAAGAGCGAAACTCTACCTGAAAAATAAATAAATAAATAAACAAACAAACAAACAAACTTCCAAAGTTTTATAAGACACAACCTACACATTTTAAAAAACTTGACTGGGCGAGGTGGCTCACGCCTGTAATCCCAGCACTTTGGGAGGCTGAGGCAGGCGGATCGCCTGAGGTCGGGAATTCAAGACCAACCTGACCAACATGGAGAAACCCTGTCTCTACTAAAAATACAAAAAATTAGCCAGGCATGGTGGCGCATGACTGTAATCCCAGCTACTCGAGAGGCTGAGGCAGGAGAACCGCTTGAACCTGGGAGGCAGAGGTTACAGTGAGCTGTGATCACGCCATTGCACTCCAGCCCACCACCAGGCCAGCCCCCACAGTCCCAGTCTCCAGTTGCACCCCAGCAATAGCTATTCCCTGCAGCTCTTGTCATCAAGCTGGCACCCACAAACCTACCTCCAGGCCAGCCCCTGTGGTGCCAGGTTTCAGGCTTGCTACAGCACCATGTCAGCAATCCTGGACTCAAACACCTGCAAGGCACCCACAGACACAGGCTCCAGGCCTGTCCAACACCAGGCCAGTCCCCGTGGCCTCACACTCCAGCTGGACCCTATGGCTTCATGCTTTAGCAGACCCAGCATCCAGGCCTGTCCCAGTAGACCCCTGTGCTGGATTTGCCCCTACAGACACAATCTTCAAGATTGCTCAAGTGTACCCAGGTCACAAAAACCCTCCAGTCCCTGAAACCCAGGCCAGCCCTCAGAGACTTAGCCTCTAGGCCAGCACCTACACACTCAGCCTCCAGGCTGGGACAAGTAGACATGAGCTCCAGGCTAAGCCTGACAGCCCCATGCTTAAGACCAGCCCCAGGGTCTCCAGGCACGAGGCCAGTTCCCATAGACCTAGGCTTCAGGCTAGACCCTGTGAATGCAGGCTTTATAGCAGCTCCAGGACTGGGTTAGCCCTGGTTGATCCCAGTAGAAACAGGCTCAAAAAACACAAGATCCAGGCTTGTTCCAGCCGACCCAGATTCAAGGCCCACTGCAGTAGACCCCAATGGCAGGCTGGACCCCATGGACTGAAGTTTCAAGATTATATCTGCAGACAGGCTCCAGGCCAGGCCCTGTGGACCCAGGACCCAGACCTGCCCCATGGACTTAGGGTCCAGGCCAGCCCCAGTGCCAAGCCAGTGCTTGGGGACTCAGGCTCCAGGACCATCCCAGCCCCTGCCCAGCCTCTGTAGATGTAGGCTTAAGGCCCACCCCACCAAGCACTAGGTCAGCCTCTGTGGACCAGGTTTCAGGCTTGCCTCTGTGGATACAGGTCTCAACCTCAGACTCATGGACCCAGGCTCTGGGCTCATCATTTCAGTCCCAATTAACAGGTTCACCCAAGTGGATGCAGGCCCAGACTCAAACCTGCAGGTGTAGGAGTCAGGCCTGTCTATCTACTGACCCAGGCATAAGCCATCTTGTTCAAGGACTCTAGCAGCAAGATTTCCTTCAAATCATACCTGAGAGCCTGCCAAGAATATTTGGAAGAGCTGATTGGTGAGGGGTTTCCCAGGCAAAGCATTCTACAAAAACAGAAACAAGTCCCAAGTTCTTCAAATCTACAGACATCAAATTAAGGTGCATTCCTATAGTCCCAGCTACTTGGGAGGCTGAGGCAGGAGAATTGCTTGAAACCAGAAAACAGAAGTTGCAGTGAGTAAAGGGATGGAAAAAGGTATTCTATGCATATGGAATCAAAAGAGCAGAGCACACTGATTGATTATATTAGACAAAATAGACTTTAAGTCGAAAACCATAAAAAGAGACAAGGGAGATCACACTAAAATGATAAAGGGGTCAGTTCATTAAAATGACATAGCAAGTATAAATTTACATGTACCAGCTGGTCGAGGTGACTCATGCCTGTAATCCTAGCACTTTGGGAGGCCAGGGCGAGCAGATCACTTGAGATCAGGAGTTCAAGACCAGCTTGGCCAACATGGTGAAACCCCATCTCTACTAAAAATACAAAAATTAGCCAGATGTGGTGGTGCATGTCTGTAATTTCAGTTATTTGGGAGGCTGAGACAGGAGGATTGCTTGAAACTGGGAGGCAAAATTTGCAGTGAGCCAAGATCTCACTACCACACTCCAGCCTGGGTAGCAGAGCAAGAGTCTGTCTCAATAAATATATATACACACCTAACATTGGAACATCTACATATATAAAGTATTTTTTTTTCTTTGAGACGGAGTTTCACTCTTGTTGCCGAGGCCGGAGTGCAGTGGCACAATCTTGGTTCACTGCAACCTCCGCATCCCAGGTTCAAGCAATTTTCCTACCTCAGCAACCCAAGTAGGCAGGATTACAGGCATGCACCACCACGCCTGGCTAATTTTTGTATTTTTAGGAGAGATCGGTTTCACCATGTTGGCCAGTCTGGTCTTGAACTCCTGACCTCAGGTGATCCACCCACCTCAGCCTCCCAAAGTGCTGGGATTACAGGTATGAGCCACTGTGCCCAGCCAGCAAATGTTAATAGATCTGAAGAGAGAGATAGACTATAATATAATAATAGTAGGGAACTTCAATTACTGAATTTCAGCAATGAACACATCTTACAGAAAGTAAATCAATAAGGAAACATAGGACGTTGTTTTCAGAGCCCCCAGGTAAGTTAAGGTTCCAGTACTAGAGTGGATAGCAACCTTGACCTAGGGGAACATGAAAGGGAGTTAGACGTGGGTGTTTACAGTGTGCCTTCCATTGTCTACTTCTTTTACCTGGTTGACAGCCTAATGCCTAGCTGTCTGACCTGTAACCAGGAGAGTGCCCTCACACAGGAAACTTTATCCTGGCAGAGACAACAGTGACTTTTGACTGACTTGTGTCCAATTTATCCCATCCTGGCCATCACTCTACCACTGGGAGCCAGACATCCTGGGCAAAACTCAGCCTGGAGCAGCCCCGAGTTCTTCGGGTGGAAGGTAAAAATTAAATACATACCACAATAGGAAACAGGTTCAAAGATTTTTACTTACAGATTCTGGTCAGGTGGCCAGGCACTGTGGCTCACACCTGTAATCCCAGCACTTGGAAGGCTGAGGCAGGCCGATCACCTGAGGTCAGGAGTTCAAGACCAGCCTGGCCAACATAGTGAAACCCCATCTCTACTAAAAATACAAAAATTAGCCAGGTGTGGTGGTGCACGCCTGTAGTCCCAGCTACTTGGGTGGGTGAGGCATGTGAATCACTTGAACCCAGGAGACAGAGGTTACAGTGAGCCAAGATCACACCACTGCACTCCAGCCAGAGTGACAGAGCAAGACCCTAACTCAGAAAAGAAAAAAAAAAAGATTCTGGTTAGAAAATGTGAAATGAGTTGGGACGGCATTCATCCCCAGGGTACCCAAGGCAGGAAGGAAGAATCAGGCAGAGAGAGACAGAGAACATGGTAACTATATATATATAGATATAATTCCCAGCCAGGAATCCTGTTTTCTAGGTGGGAGAAATGCCTATAAGTTCTTATCTCTGACCACCAGCTTGACCCAGTTGGGTATAGTGTACAACTGGAAACTGTGTGAAGAATGACTGAGCCCTGCTTCTGGCATGAAAAAGTTAAAATTGTTTTCAAGGCCAGGCATGGTGGCTCACGCCTATAATCCCAACACTTTGGGAGGCTGAGGTGGGCAGATCATCTGAGGTCAGAAGTTCGAGACCAGCCTGGCCAACATGGTGAAACCCCTTCTCTATTAAAAATACACAAATTAGCTGAGTGTGGTGGTGTGCGCCTGTAAACCCAGCTATTCGAGGCTGAGTCAGGAGAATCACTTGAACCTGGAAGGCAGAGGCTGCAGCGAGCCAAGATTGTGCCACTGCACTCCAGCCTGGGTGACAAAGTGAGACTCTGTCTCAAAAAACAATAATAATAAAACTAAAAAAAATAAAATTGTGTTCAAAATTGATAATAAGGCAACATAAAATTATAAGAATGCTCTACAATCCACCCATTGGTGCCTCAACATTATAGATATATATTATATACATATAATGGTCAAGATATATATTATATATTATAGTATTTATAATATATAGTATACTTAATTATATATAAATACTACAATATATATTATATATAATGGAAGGTTTTATACATATATACATATATGTATAAATGTATATATATATATAGGAAGGTTATATATATTATACATGTATGTACATATATAAACGTGTGTATATATACACATATATATTACCTTCCATTTTATATATAAATATATATATATATTTTTTTTTTGAGATGGAGTCTCACTCTGTTGCCCGGGCTGAAGTGCAGTGGTGCAATTTCGGCTCGCTGCAACGTCCATGTCCCAGGTTCAAGCAATTTTTTGCCTCAGCCTCCAGAGTAGCTGGGATTACAGATGCCCACCACCATGCCCAGCTAATTTTTGTATTTTTAGTAGAGACGGGGTTTCGCTATCTTGATCAGCTGGTCTTGAACTCCTAACCGCGTGATCCACCCGCCTCAACCTCCCAAAGTGGATTCAGGCGTGAGCCACCGCGCCTGGCCTATACTTTAAGTCTAAAGCAGCTGTATTTGAATGGTGAAGATATATAACTTTAAGCAGAAAGAGAGGTTGTGGCGGTTATATTTGCAAGGTGAGAAACTGTGGTGGAAAGCTGGATGGTGGTAGTAGAAAAAGATATCGGGGGCTGGGTGTGGTGGCTCATGCCTGTAATCCCAGCACTTTGGGAGGCCGAGTGGGCGGATCACGAGGTCAAGAGATCGAGACCATCCTGGCCAGCATGGTGAAACCCCACCTCTACTAAAAGTACAAAAAATTAGCCTTGCGTGGTGGTGCATTCCTATAGTCCCAGCTACTTGGGAGGCTGAGGCAGGAGAATTGCTTGAAACCGGAAAACAGAAGTTGCAGTGAGCCGGGATCTTGCCACTGCACTCCAGCCTGGTGATAGAACGAGACTCTGTCTAAAAAAAAAAAAAAAAAAAAAAAAAAGACATCAGGGAAAGGGTAGTCCTCCCCCCACTCCCCCAGGGCTTCAAGGGGTTGATGAATATGGGGGTTTCTGTTTTCTGGGGAAAGTACTAATCTCCATTAATTTTAGTAACATGGATCAGAGTTTCTTGTAGGTATGGGAGTGTGAGGGTAACAGAGAGCAAGAAACATACCAGAATCATGGGCTAAGCAGACAGTGAGTTCAGAAAGAAAATTAAAAAAAAAAAAAAAAAAGTCCTGTGTCCATTTGTGTGTTAGGAGAAGCGGTCCATGGACATCACTAGAGTGCAGGTTTAGTGCAAGTGGGGAAGTCCTCTGCAGCATAGAGGCAGAGTCATTCCCAACATCAGGGTGTTGGGTTGGGGTGATACTGCCTGAGGCAATGTCATACCCAGCAGTAAAGTTTTGAGTTGGAGCAATTTCCTCTGAAGCTATGTCATCTCCATTGGTGAGATTTGGGGCCAGGACAATGTCATCTAGAATATGGGACTTGGTATCCTTTACAAGTGAGTACCCACTCAAGTAGATGTAGGCCTCAGAATTTTTCATGTTTACTTGAAACAATCGTCTACTGGAGAGTTTGGGCTTCTGGTTCTAAACCAATTAAAGCACCCAAACCAGTGGTAAGACCAACAATCAAAAGAATAGTGTACAGCTGCACCTGATAGGGTTTTATGTTAGGTGGAAATTTAGGTTCGAATGGTACCCTGTCGGCCAGGCACGGTGGCTCATGCCTGTAATCCCAGCACTTCGGGAGACCAAGGTGGGCGGATCACCTGAGGTCAGGAGTTCGAGACCAGCCTGACCAACATGGAGAAACCCCATCACTACTAAAAAATACAAAATTAGCCAGGCATGGTGGTGCATGCCTATCATCCCAGCTATTTGGGAGGCTGAGGCAGGAGAATCACTTAAACCCTAAAGGCAGAGGTTGCGGTGAGCGAAGATTGCGCCATTGTACTCCAGCCTGGGCAAAAAGAGCAAAGCTCCGTCTCAAAACAAAACAACAACAACAAAATGGTACTGTATCATACGGAAGCTGTCTGGTCTGTGGAAAAAGCTACGGTTAATGAGTCTGAGGAGAGTAAGTGTCTTTGATCTGGTCTCCAGACTTTATGGGATGAGAGTAAGATCAAAAAATTATTTCAAAAACTAGATTAAGGCTTGGGGCAAATTAGAGAGCTTTAGGAATTTATTTGTTGGATTGGAATTTGAAAAGAAATTGTTGCCAGGTACAGTGGCTCAGGCCTATAATCCCAGCACTTTGGGAGGCCAAGGAGGGTAAAACCCCTTCTCTACTAAAAATACAAAAAAATCAGCCGGGCATGGTGGCGCATGCCTGTAATCCCAGCTACTCAGGAGGCTGAAGCAAGAGAATCTATTGAACCCAGGAGGCGGAGGTTGCAGTGAGCCAAGATGGCACCATTGCACTCCAGCCTGGACAACAATAGTGAAACTCTATCTCAAAAAAAATAAAGAAAAGAAATTGTTTCAGGACATAGTTGTGTCTCCCAGTTAAATCTGTTATTTGGGACCTATCAGGGGCATACAAATTTTGTTGAGTGTTTAATGCCTTTTCCAAGAACCCAGCATGGTATAGTATAAGTGAAATTTGTGTTTTGGTTAATATTAGTAATGTCTGTAACTCTGAAGGGAATAAGGAGTGTCCTAGCAAGGTCTTGCATTGTGGCCTTAGTATAGGTGGAGATGGGTGATTTGGAATTATATTTTGAGTGCTTGTGCAGCAAGAGATGCCCAGAGTTCAACCTTGAAATGGACAATTTTTAGGTAATGGCCTAATAGTTTATAATAAATATGAAGATGAGATCATTTGTTGACTAGGGCATCTAGTGCTAAGTTGACTGCTTGAGGTTTGGCCAAGTGTGTTGCTCCTTAGGCCCGGTCCTTCATTAGGGACATCCAGGCTAAGGGATAGAAAGAATAACATTCCATTAAGCTGTGTCATGTGTGATAGTTAGCAGTGCTTTTTGCAGAGTCTGAACTCCCATTGCCGTTCACTCAGTTAATCCCAAGGGGCTTCCCAGGTACTCCAGAAGTCTGGGAGAGGAATAACCTCCTTCAGCACCCTGGAATTTGTCAAGGTACAAAGGACAGGAGAAACCACCCCCTTCTGCAGGTGGAATATACCAGAAGGCCCAGGTTTGGCTCAATTCTGTCTCAAGTAGGCCTCAGTAACCAGGCTGAGCTTGTGAGGTGCTCACTCTACGACCCAAAGGATAATGGACAGCTGGATATAGAAGGTCACAGGGTCACAGCTCAGGGTCTATAAAAGCCTCTAGTTGTTTTCTTCTTTTTTTTTTTTTTTCTAATTTTGAGACAGTCTTGCTTTGTCACTCAGGCTGGAGTCCGGTGGCTCAATCTTGGCTCATTGCAACCTCTGCCTCCTGGGTCCAAGAGATTCTTGTGCCTCAGCCACACAAGTAGCTAGGACTACAGGTATGCACCACCACACCTGGCTGGTTTTTGTATTTTTAGTAGAGATAGGGTTTCACCATGATGGCCAGGCTGGTCTTGAACTCCTGACCTCAGGTGATCTGCCTGCTTCATCCTCCCAAAATGCTGGAATTATAGGTGTGAGCCACCACTCCCAGTGATAACCTTTATTTCTAGGACAGTCCATTAGGTAGCCAGCCATATGTTATTTTAATGGTGCATAGCATGAGAATTTCTTGCATGGGAAGCCCTGAAGCAACTAATGGCCATCATGAGTGGTCCAGGAGGAAAAAGGTTGCTGTGAACAAGTTTTTTGAAAGCACTAACAGGAGTGATGGCTAATTTTAATTTATAAGCAAAAGAAAAAAAAAGACATTGGACTTATATGTACTTATTGAGTGTGTCAGATGAATCTCCTTAAAAAAGGATGTCATTACTGTAATGTCATACCTGTGTTCCTGGAGAAAGGTAGATGCCATTAAAATGTTATCTGCAAAGCCTTTCCCAAACAAGCAATCTCTGAGGAAATTTGTTACCACTAGATCAGCCTTAAAAGTAATTGTTAATTCTCAACCTAAAAGTAAAAAAAGAAAAAAAAATGACATTTGCCATCATAAAAACATGAAAAGATAAAATGCACTGGTAAAGCAATCACACAAAGAAGGAAGAAGAAGGTCTTAAATGGCATCATAACAGAAATCCAGGAAACCCCAACAATAAGCAACAGGAGAAAACCTAAACAACAAAGAATATATAAAACAACCGGAAAACAATTGACAGTATGACAGGAACAAAACCTCAAGCATCAAAAATAACCTTGAGGCCAGGCACAATGACTCACACCTGTAATCTCAGCACTTTGGGAGGCTGAGACGGGTGGATCACCTAAGGTTGGGAGTTCGAGACCAGCCTGACCAACATGGAGAAACCCCGTCTCTACTAAAAATACAAAATTAGCCGGGCGAGGTGGCACATTCCTGTAATCCCAGCTACTTGGGAGGCTGAGGCAGGAGAATCGCCTGAACCCTGGAGGCAGAGGTTACGGTGAGCCAAGATTGTGCCATTGCACTCCAGCCTGGGCAGCAAGACTGAAACTCCATCTCAAATAATAATAATAATAATAACCTTGAATGTAAACGGATTAAATTCTCTACTTGACCAGTAAAGACACATATGCAGTAAAAGTAAAGAGATGGAAAAAAAATTCACACAAATGGAAACCCAAAGCAAGCAGAAATAGCTATACTTATAGCAGATAAGACAGACTTTAAGTCAAGAACAGGCCAGGCATGGGGGCTCACACATGTAATCGCAGCAGTTTGGGAGGCCAAGGTGGGAGGATCACTTGAGGTCAGGAGTTTGAGACAAGCCCAGGCAAAATAGTGAGACCCTGTCTCTACAAAATAAATATTAAAAAATGAGCCAGATGTGGTGCATGTGCCTGTAGTCCCAACTACTCAGGAGGCTAAGGTGGGAGAATCATTTATGCCCATGAGTTCAAAGCTGCAGTGAGTCATAATCATATCACTGCATTCCAGTATGAGCATCCTGTCTTGTTATTATATAAAAACAAAGAGATCCATCCATCAAGAGGATATAATAATTCTAAATACATAAGCACCTAACACTAGAGCACAAAGATTCATAAATCAAATATTACTAAGATAGAGAAAGATAGACTACAATATGATAATACTAGAGAACTTAATCCACTCTCAACATTGGACAGATTATCTACACAGAAAATCAACAAAGAAGAATTTGATTTCAACTGGACTCTAGACCAAATTGACCTAACAGATGTTTACAAAACATTCTATCTAGCAACTGAAGAATATATATTCTTTTCATCAGCACATAAAACATCCTTCAGGATAGACCATATAGTAGGCCACAGAACAAGACTCAACAAATTTTTTAAAAACAGAAATCATATTGGGTATCTTCTTAGACCACAATGGAATAAAACTAGAAATTAATACCAGGAGGAACTTTGGAAAGTATACAAATAGGTAAATCAAACAAAATGCTCCTGAATAACCATTGGATCAACAAAGAAATTAAGATGAAAATCAGGTTCCAATTCAAGATGGCTGACTAGAAGCAGCTAGCAGGCACCTCTCTAATGGAGAGGAGTTAAAACAGTGAGTAAATACTCACATTTCAAGTGGATCATGTAAAAGACCATGCTGAAATTCACCAGAGAAGCAATAGGAACCATGGAAACAGAGGAGAATGAAGCTAGGCACTGTGCTTAGCCAGGATGGGTGTGGAGCCAGGAGAGGCTTCCTAATATGGGGGAGAGGTGAGTAAGTGAGAGATTCAAGGGGTTCTACACCTCCACCATGGACCATTACAATCCAAGTCATGAATGAGCTCCCTTGACCCCCTCGGGTCTCCAGACTAACATAGGGAGCCACCTGGAGACTGAGCAGAGGTATTGCTCAAGCCCACGTGGAATTCAACAGATTTTTTATTCCCAAGCAGCCTAGAGCCAGGTACTGATGCCCTGCCAAGGAGGGAGGTCAGGCATTTTCACATGCTCCTAGGACAGATACCATGGCCATGGTAAGAAGGAATAGGTAGATGACAAATCACATGGCTCTCACCTCTGCTGCTCTCTGCCAAACAGGGCTTGCCTGCTTTTGGGGCAGAACCCCAACAAACCAATCCTGCCCCACCTTAACATTGCAGGCACAGTTCAACTCCCAAAGGCCACCAGCTCCCAGAAGCCACCAATAGGACCTCTGTAGCCTCTACCACTGCTGCCTTCACCCCTGCCACCCACAGGCCAGGGAAGAAATGAAGAGGGAGGAAACTTTTGGACACCTCAGTCATGATGCACTGGAGTGGGCAGACTCCATGGCTCCCCACCAGATAGGACTTGCCTGCTTCAATGAAAGTCCCCCAGCATAGCACAGCTGCCTTGCTCTTGCCTGAACACTGTGGCTATATCTTGGCATTCCTCTGAGAGCCCAAATCCCAGAGGCCACTGTTAGACCTTTCCAAGTTGCTGCCACTGCTGCCTCTGCTCCTGTTGCCTGCAGGCCAGGGAGGGAATGGGGAGGTGGGGCACTATTGAACACCCCTAAGACAGAACCAAGGCTCCTCAGGACTTAGCATGTCCTCCTAGGATCATCTTGGAGGGGACAAGCTGTGAGATACCATGGAGGTGGTACTGATCTTTGTATGCAGCCTGCTCATCCCCATGGTCCTGGCCAGTGCAGCTAAGAAGGAGAAGGAAATAGATCCTTTTTGTTGTAACTAGCAGACCCTGAGGATTGGCGGATTGGTATTTGATATGGTCCTCTTCCTGGTTGTGAAACTCCTTTTTTTTTTTTTTTTCTTTGTGACAGGGTCTTGCTCTGTCACTCGGGCTGGAGTGCAGTGGCAGGATCTCAGCACATGGCAACTACTGCTTTCTGGGTTCAAGTGATTCTTGTTCCTCAGCCTCCCAAGTAGCTGGGATTGCAGGCATGTACCACCATGCTCCACTAATTTTTGTGTTTTTAGAAGAGACAGGGTTTCACCATGTTGGCCAGGTTGGTCTTGAACTCCTGACCTCAAGTGATCTGCCCACCTCAGCCTCCCAAAGTGCTGGGATTACAGGCGTGAGCCACCGTGCCCAGCTGAGCCTCCATATTCTAAGTCACAGGTGCAAGTGCAGTTTCAATCAAAAGCCTTAGGATCCAGGAGATGAAGAAGCTCAGGTGGAGAACTTCATCACTGCAAATGCAAAAGAGCCACAGAAAGCAAAAAACTGAAGTGCAGCCCATAGGTAGGAAGCCTCTGGAACCAGAAGGCAACTGCTTGAAACTTTAGATGTAAATGTTGATGCTTAAGAAAACCGGTTACTTTAGCAACAGATCTTTTTCCAGGAGAAGGTAAGAACTTGAGCATCTCCCTGTGCACATCCCTATCCCTTCTAACAACATTCTTCAACCTAGTGATGCAAGTAACATTTGCCTCCCTCGTGCGGCCTATGGTCTTGCCCAACTCCTATGATATGTCTGTGTATGTGCGTGTTTGTTGACTGTGGTTTTTGTGGCTACTTGTTCATGGATGATATTATGTTAGTGAACTGTGGACTCACTTTTCCAGGCAGAAGCTGAGTCATGTCACCATTGATACCTCCCTGCCACCACGACCCTCCATCACCTCCTGCTTCAAGGAGTCCACTTATTCCCTGAGAGACAAACCCCTTTTCTTGATTTAGGGATGGGTTTGGGTAGGAGCATGGGCAGTAATCTCCAATTATCCTAGGACCTGGGGAGGTTTGCATCACCGTCATTATAATTCTTCATGGACTCTCTTCACTCCTTTACAAGAAACTCACTTCCTTACGAGGGACTCTGCTAAAGAAACTTCTCTTCCTGGGTCCACGAGGGACATGGTTTCAAAGGCAGGAATTTCCTGGCTCCACGCCTCCATCCAGAGACCAGAGGGATTTCAAATGTAAAGTTCTTTGTCTGGGTTTCCCATTCACTGGCCAGGTAGGGAAAGCCAGGTGGGGCTCCTTTGTCCCAAAATCCCGCCCAAAGTGGGGCTCCTTTGTCCCAAAATCCCGCCCAAAGTGGGGCTCCTTTGTCCCAAAATCCCGCCAATAGCTCTGGGAGGAGGAGGCTCTGTAACTCAGGGCTGTGGACCAAGTAGCCAATCCGGTATCAGAGTCAAAGATCAATCACTCCAGAGGAAGTTTGAAAGAACTCCTCTCATTGGATGAGAACATGAATAGTGAGAGAATAACTCAAGGGTTAAGGCTTCAGCTGCTCCTTACCTGAACGGATTTCCCACTCCGGGCTCCCCTTCCAAAAGAGCATGAGAGCTGTCTCTCGCTGTCTCTCTCTCTCTCTCTCTCTCTCTCTCTCTCTCTCTCTCTCTAATAAATTGCTCTTCCGCAGAACTCTTTCGGTCTGTGATATTTATTTGAACAGCAAACTCACCCTACCTCTGGGCCCCTTTCCCCATTCTTTGGGGTTAGAGAGGCCAAGAACCTCTTCAGAACTGGGAGCTGGGTAAGGTACGCTCCCCCGTTACATCTATGGCGAGCCAGTCAAACTTCAGAGTGGTGAGTGATATTGGAGCCCTTTCTCTTGCTAATCTGTCCTTTCCCTTCTTTTAAATGTGTTAAGGAGGTAAAAACACCAGGTGCCTCTCAGCCATCTAAGTACTAGCATGGCCACCGGACTAAAGACATGGATGTCAGACTTTCTGGGAATGGACTCTCTAACTAACCCCAGCTCTTTGGAACTGGAAGCATTGGTCAGCCCTGAACCAGTTTCCCTTTCTTACTGTTCTTTCTTTCTCTGGGCCAAGCCGAGGGTCAGCAGGAGGAAAGAGCAGCAGTCCCAAACTCCCAGTTCAGTCCAGTTGAGGTTGTGGCCCTGCTTGGACCTCCTAAGAACAGGCCACCTATACGAGCCACACCCAGCCTTTCAGACCCCAACCTCCTGGGTCCAGATATCCGTGAGACAAACTTCTTCCTGGCTCTTTCCTCTAAGATATTTCCTACACATGAGGCTATTACCCTTCTTGCTAGGACTTTGAGGCTCTTAAGGTGGCAGTCCAGGGACCCTTGCCCATGGTGCCGTCAGGCTTATGCCTATGAGGACCTCCTAGAGCATAAATACAAAGGGCTAGTTCCCTTAGTCCGCTGTGCTAGGTTATGTCCTAACAGAGCCAGAGTCTATCAGTGGGTATTGGAGGCTACAGGACATTTTGGTTTTTGTCATCTGCAATTTCCCAGTCCAACTGAATGGGGCCTGAATCTGATAATGTACAACTTGTCTTGCCTAGGATTGGCTCTCCATACAGCAGCATTTCTCCATCTAGAACACCATAGTCAGACCTGGTCCGGGGCTCAAATATTAATTACAGGCCCCATAACGCTAGGGCATATTCATATGATGGAAAGTGGAGAAGGCCTAAGTCACAAGGGCATTGTTCTGGCCTCAGTCATGTGGCCAGCCATTTCCTTCTTTAAGATTGTAGGCCCTTCTCAAGGAGTTTATCTTCCTCAGGCAGTTTTATGGTCAGGCCTATGTTAATTGAACTCTAGCTAGGGAATATTGGCACCCATTGCCCAAGACTCACTGGCCTAGTTGTTCAAAGATGTGCTGGTACAGGGCCACTAAGCATGGCAGTCCCCATGTCCTTATGGTGGCCAAAGCGGACATTAGACAGTGAGAGTGTGCCCATGATGCCAGTAAGCATGATTAAACCTGGCAAATGGGGGGGGGGGAACAGAAGATGTTCATGCATCTAGGGCACAAAGAAACTGCAAGGTGCTATAACTGGGGGATGCCCCAGGGCTAGCAGTCAAGGAATAACCAGGGATGCAGGCATCCCTGTGTTACAATTTCAGATGGATGCTACTCTTCCCAAGGCAAAATCACCCTTAAAGTGTATCCTGGATAACTGGGACCAATTTAACCCACAATCTTTGAAGAAGAAGAGGCTCTTTTTTTCTGCCAAACAGGGTGTCCATGTTACACTCTGCTGGGTGGAGAAACCTGGCCTCCTAAGGGAAGTATAAATTATAACACCCTTCTACAATTAGACCTTTTCTGTAAGAGGGAAGGTAAATGGATCAAGGTCCCCTATGTGCAAGTTTTATTTTCTCTAAGGGATAATCGTCAGCTATGTAAGGCTTGTAATCTAAGCCCTCCTGGCCCCTCCTCAGGACTACCCCTATATTCAGGACTCCCTGTGGCTCCCTCCTCCACTCATGCTGATCAGGTCTCCTCAGCTCCTATAACGCAAAAGGAGTCAGGGAAGGCCAAAATGGCCAAGGCACCTCAGGCTACTAGGATTCCCCAACTCTGCCCCTTACAGCCAAAAGGAGGATAATTTGGCCCAACCAAAGTACATACTCCCTTTTCACTTTGACTTAAAGCAAATCAAGGCAGACTTAGGAAAATTTTCAGATGACCCAGACAAGTACATAGATGTTCTACAGGACTGGGACAGGCCTTTGAATTAGATTGGAAATATATCATGGTATTGCTTGGTCAGACCCTAACCAGCAATGAGAGAGAGGCTGCTCTAGCAGTGGCTCAAGAGTTTGGGGACACCTGGTACCTTAGTCAACTACACAACCAAATGACATCAGAGGAGAAGGATAGATTCCCTACAGGTAGACAGGAAGTCCCGAGCATGGACCCTCGCTGGGATCCTGACTCAAAACATGGGGACTGGAGTCGTGGGCACCTATTGACCTGCATGCTTGAGGGATTAAGGCAAACTAGGAAAAAGCCCATAAACTATGGAATGTAATCCACCATAACTCAGAGAAAGGAAGAAAACCCAACAGCCTTCCTTGAGCAGTTACAGGAGGCCTTACGGAAGTATATTCCCAAGAGTTCCACACGGCACTAGCCCTTCTGCCACAGTCGCCATTGGAGAGCAGCAGCCATGGCTCTTCACTGTCCTATGGCCATGGGCCTCAACAAGGACCACAAGGTAACCAATAACGTGAGCAAGCCCAGGCACAGCCACTGCCACGGGTGTCTGACCAAACACACCGAGTTTGTGCAGGACATGATCCGGGATGTGTGTGGCTTTGCCCCATACAAGCGGCATGCCATGGAGTTACTGAAGGTCTCCAAGGACAAATGGGCCCTCAAGTTCATCAAGGAAAGGGTGGGGACACACATCCAAGCCAAGAGGAAGTGGGAGGAGCTGAGCGACATCCTGGCCACCTTGAGGAAAGCCACCCAAGAAAGACTGAGCCCCCTCCCCTGTCCTCTCCCTGAAATAAAAGCTCGCCCCCCACCCAAAAAAAAGAAAGTATACTCTCCTGTCACCAGACTCCATCAAGGGTCAGCTAATATTGAAAGACGAATTTATTATACAATCAGCAGCAGACATTAGGAAGAAGCTCCGGAGCTTGCCCTGGGGCCAGAACAGAATCATTGCTAAATCTAGCTACCTCAGTATTTATAATAAAGACCAGAAGGAACAGGCTGAAAGGGACATGAGGGACAAGAAAAAGGCCACAGCCCTAGTCATGACATTCAGGCAAGCAGAACAAAGGGGCTTGGAAAAGGGAAAGGCTTGGGATAGCTGCCAGTCCAGCAGAGCTTGCTACCACTGCAACCTACTGGTACACTTTCAGAAAGATTGTCCCCAGAGGAACTGACCACCTCCTCGTCCTAGCCCACTGTGCTAAGGGGATCACTGGAAGGCACACTGTCACAGGGGATGAAGGTTCCCAGGGCCTGAGGTGGCTAACCAGATAACTCAACAGCAGAGCTGAGGGTGCCTGGGGCAAGCAGCACCACAAGCCATCACCCTCCCCAAGCCCAAGGTAAAGCTAACCATAGAGGGCCAGGAGGTCAATCTTCTCCTGGACACTGGCACAGCCTTCTCAGTTTTGCTTTCCTGTCCTGGACAGTTGTCTTCCAAGTCTGTAACTGTCCGAGGAGTCCTAGGACAAGCAGTCTCCCAATATTTCTCCCAGCCCCTAAGCTGTAACTGGGGAAATATGCTCTTCTCTCATGCCTTCCTCATCATGCCAGAAAGTCCCACTCCGTTACTAGGGTGGTGTTAGCCAGAGCAGGAACCATTATCTATATGAACATCATCAGGGAGGAAATCCCCCTCCGCTGCCTGGGATTTAAAGAAGGGACTAATCCCAATGTTTGGTCAATGGAGGGACAATTTGGGTGGGCAAAGAATGCCTGCCCAATTCAAATAAGGCTAAAGGATCCCACCTCTTTTCCTTACCAAAGACAGTACCCCATAAGACAGGAAGCCAAAAATGGTCTACAGGATATTGTAAGGAACTTAAAAGCTCAGGGTCTAGTGAGGACCCGTAATAGCCATTGTAATACTCCAATTTTAGGAGTACAAAAGCCTAATGGACAATGGAGGCTAGTGCAATATCTAAGGCTTATTAACAAAGCTGTGATCCCTTTATACCCAGCCGTACGCAACCCATACACCTTGCTCTCTCAAATACCAGGAGAGGCACAATGGTTTACAGTCCTGGACCTTAAGGATGCCTTTTTCTGTGTACCATTACATCCTGACTCCCAGTTTCTGTCCACCTTTGAAGACCCTTTAGACCAGAATTCTCAGCTCACCTGGACAGTGTTACCCCAGGGCTTTCAAGATAGCCCCCACCTGTTTGGCCAGGCTCTAGCTCAGGACCTTAGTCATTTCTCACAACAGTACCCTGGTTTTTCAATATATGGATGACTTACTTTTAATGCTAACTCAGAAATTCAGTGTCAGCAGGCCACCAAGGACCTCCTAAACTTTCTAGCCACCTGTGGATATAAGGTTTCCAAATCAAAAGCCCAACTTTGTAGGCAAGAGGTAAAATACCTGGGGCTTGTCTTGTCTAACAGCACTCGGGCCCTTGATGGAGAATGTCTCCAACCCATACTGGCCTTCCTCCATTCAAAAACCTTAAAACAGTTGTGGGGATTTTTGGGAATAACTGGCTTTTGCCAATTACGGATTCCCAGATATGGTGAAATAGCAAAATGTCTGTACACTCTGATTAAGGAAACCCAAAAAGCTAACACCCATTTAGTACTCTGGGACCCTATAGATGAGGCAGCCTTTCAGACCCTGAAGCAGGCACTACTGCAGGCTCTAACTCTAAGCCTTCTTGCAGGAAATGACTTCTCCCTATATGTTACGGAAAAGTCAGGAGTGGCACTGGGGGTTCTCATCCAGACTTGGGGGACCACGCCACAACCGGTAGCATACCTAAGTAAGGAAATTGATGCAGTAGCAAAAGGCTGGCCACACTGCTTGCGAGTTGTAGCTGTGGTGGCTATATTGGTCTCAGAAGCTGTTAAAATAGTGCAAGGGAAAGATCTAACTGTATGGACTTCACATGATGTAGCTGGGATTCTGGCCTCTAAAGGAGGCTTATGGCTGTCCAACAACCACTTACTCAAATATCAGGCCTTAATGCTAGAAGGGCCTGTACTTCAGCTGCGCACATGCACAGCCCTCAATCCAGCTACTTTTCTTCCTGAGGAAGGGGCAAAGAACATGACTGTCAGCAGGTTATACCCCAGAACTATGTGGCTCGAGAGCATCTCTTAGAAACTCCTCTAGCCAATCCTGACCTTAACCTATACACTAATGGAAGTTCCTTAATGGAAAATGAAACTCAAAAGGCAGGATATTCAGCAGTCAGTGATCAAACAGTGCTTGAAAGTAATTCCCTTCCTCCTGGGACTAGTGCCCAACTAGCACAACTAGTAGCCCTCACCTGAGCTCTAAAATTAGGAAAAGGAAAGAGAATAAACATATACACTGATTCCAAATATGCCTACCTGGTCCTCCACACTCATGCAGACATGTGGAAGGAAAGAGAGTACCTAACCTCGGCAGGAACTCCCATTAAATATCATAAGGAAATTTTAGACTTATTACAAGCTGTCCAAGAACCCAAAGAGGTAGCAGTCTTACACTGCCGAGGTCACCAGAAAGGCGATGAGAAAGAAGCAGAGGGCAATCGCTGAGCTAACCTAGAGGCAAAAAGGGCAATCAGACAATAATTTATCAAAGGACCTTTAATATGGGAAAACCTCTCCAGGGAACTAGACCTCAATAATCATCAGAAGAGGTAGAGTGGGCAATCTCCCAGGGACATAATCTTCTTCCTTCAGGGTGGCTAGCTACTGAGGAGGGAAAAGTACTCTTACCTGCTGCCAGCCAGTGAAAAGTACTTAAAACCTTGCATCAAACCTTCCATATGAGTATAGAGAATACATATCAAATGGCCAAATCTATATTTACAGAAAAAGCTCTCTTCAAGGCTGTACAAAAAATAGTCAAAGGATGTAAAATATGCCAGAAAAATAATCCTTTAACACATTACAAATTTCCTCCTGGGAAAGAACGAACTGGTCATTACCCAGGTGAGGACTGGCAAATGGACTTTACTCATATGCCTAAGTCTCAGGGATATCAGTATCTGTTAGTATGTGTAGATACCTACACAAACCAGGTTGAGACTTTCTCCTATAGAACAGAAAAAGCCCAAGAGGTAATAAAAGTCCTGATTAATGAAATAATTCCTAGATTTGGATTCCCTTGCTGTCTTCAAAGTAATAACGGCCCTGCCTTCAAAGCTTCAGTGACCCAAAGAATTTCCAAAGTGTTAGGAATACAGTATCATCTCCACTGTGCTTGGAGTCCTCAGTCCTCAGGGAAAGTGGAAAAAATGAACAAAATTCTTAAGAGACTCTTAAAAAATCAGGCACAGGAAACCCACCTTCCGTGGCCTTCTCTATTATCAATAGCTCTCCTCTTCTCCCTCTGATATTATCACTCCAATGCTTACTTATGCCAAAACTGTGTTGCCTTACCCCCAGGCCTCAACTGCCTAGCACCAGGCTTATTCTTTCCTTGTGGCACTCAGCTTACTGCTTCCTGAACAATACCCCTGGGGAAATATGCCTCCTCTCCTTCCTAGTGCCACCCCCCATGACGATTTACACCGAGTCTTAGGTGCAGAGTCTTCTCTTGCCAAGGCCACACTATACTCGAACCCCAATTATTTCTTTCATAGTGGGGACTGGAATAATAGGAAGACTTGGTACTGGCACTGGAGGAATTACTACCTCTACTCAGTTTTACTATAAGCTATCTCAGGAGTTAAATGTTGACATGGAAAAGGTTGCTGATTCTCTCTAACTCTGTAGAAGCAGCTTAACTCTTTAGCTGCTGTGGGTCTTCAAAATAGAAGGTCTCTGGATCTGCTAACAGCAGAGAGAGAAGGAACTTGTCTCCTTTTAGGAGAAAAATGCTGCTTAAAGAACTCAGGGGTCAATCTAACACAAGGCTAAAGATCATCAAGAAACAGGATAGCAGAGTTTGTTTAACAACTAGCTGTCCTAGCTCTACCCTCTCCTAGGCCTATTTATAACCATTCTGTTATTTCTGACTTCGGGTCTTTCATCTTTAACCTTCTTTTCATATTCTTTTCTTCTAGAATTCAGGCCATGAGGCTACAAATGGTCCTGCAAATGGAACCTCGAATGTCCTTGGCTCATGAGTTTTATTGTGGACCTCTAGATCGACCTGCACCCCTGGAAGACTCCCCTCTGGAGGAAACCTCAACTGCAGGGCCCCTCCTACACCCTAATTCAGTAGAAAGTAGTTAAAGAGTGACCAACGCCCGTGTCCCAACAGCAGTTGGACTTTCCTGTTCAGAGCGGGGACTGAGGGACTATGTTAAAGAAACTTCTCTTCCTGGGTCCATGAGGGGCGTGGTTTCAAAGGCAGAAATTTCCTGGCTCCATGCCTCCATCCGGAGACCAGAGGGGTTTCAAATGTAAAGTTTGTCTGGGTTTCCCATGCATGGGCCAGGTAGGGAAAGCCAGGTGGGGCTCCTTTGTCCCAAAATCCCACCAAAAGCTCTGGGAGGAGGGGGCTCTGTAACTCAAGGCTGTGGACCAAGTAGCCAATCCAGTATCAGAGTCAAAGATCAACCACTCCAGAGGAAGTTTGAAAGAACTCGTCTCATTGGATGAGAATATGAATGGTGAGGGGAACAACTCAAGGGTTAAAACTTCAGCTGCTCCTTACTGGAATGGATTTCCCACTCCTGGCCTCCCTCCCACAACAGCGTCGGAGCTGTCTCTCTCTCTCTCTTTCTCTCTCTCTTTGTCTAATGAATCACTCTTCCGCAAAACTCTGTGGGTTCATGATATTTATTTGAAAGGCAAACTCACCATGCCTCCAGGGCCCCTTTCCCCATTCTTCTGGGTTAGAGAGGCCAAGAACCTCTTCAGATCTGGGAGCTGGGTATGCTCTCCCCAGTTACACTTATTTCACCCTCACATGAGTCTATCCTGAAGGTATTAGTATTAATAATTGGAGATTATTAATAATTGGAGATTCAAAGCAAGAAGCTGGTGAGCCCAGCCATTGCCTTCAGGCAAGCTACTCCCTTCCATGATCATTTTTTTCTGGGAGGCTTCCACTGAGGAGTCCGCATCAACCCTGCCCTTCTGCAGAGTTCCCAGTGATTTTAGGCTCAGGGCTTCTACTCTGTCCCTGGGGAATGTGCCCCTTGAATATCTTCTCAGCAATAACCCCATGGGCTCGGAGACTGTACCCCCCTCCAACCTTCCCTGCTTCTGAGATTTTAATCTACAAGCCAGCTCATCAGGGTGCAGACTCCTATCCCTGAAGTTGGGTATCTGGCAGGTGATGGCTGAAAGACCCCCATTCTACTGGGGCCAACACACTGGGATAGGTAGAGTAAGAGTAGGGGTCCTTTGATTCTCTGCCCACTTTCCCTTGGTCAGGCAACAGAGACAAATCCTGCATCCTTTGCTCTGCCTGTCAGTATTCAGAGTTGTGAGTGAGTAAGGTTAGAGACCTAGAAGACTCTGTATAGCCCTGCTGCAGAGGAAACAGCAAGAGGTCAGAGGTCACATGAAGAACAGTAACTCTAACCCAGTTTCTGCCCCCACTGTCCTCCACGTTCCTGTGGAAACCAAACAAATTGCTGTTATGACCATACTGCTGTTTTCTCTATTGTGATCTATCTCCTCAACAACAGAAAAAAGACATAAAATATTGTTTCCAAAAGAAAGCACAACCTACAGCCACAATGCACAGGAGCAGGCAGACTGCACACAGGGTGAACCCATGCTTCTATGGCTCCATGCATGTTTCAGTAACAGGCCCCCCATGCACCTGCCTCACTCTTGCCCGAATGCTGTGGCTGTGGGTGGACTCCCAGAAGCTGCCAACTCCCAGAGGCCACAGATAGGCCCTCCACACCCTCTGCCACTGCTGCCTCTGCCTCT
Organism: Cacajao melanocephalus; assembly: GCA_963573385.1. Classification (NCBI taxonomy): domain Eukaryota; kingdom Metazoa; phylum Chordata; class Mammalia; order Primates; family Pitheciidae; genus Cacajao; species Cacajao melanocephalus. The sequence continues at coordinate 9,269 of CAUYLG010021143.1, read as the reverse complement.
GCTGCCCACAGGCCAGGACAGCAGGAACCTTCATAGGCCCCAACAGTGAAATCCAGAACTGCTTCTGTGGAGGGAAGTGCTAGCAGGCCACATGCTCCACAGCTGCCAGTCTTTATTGCCTCAGAAGAGGGAGCCTGCCCTCCCCAGTGAAAGTCTGACAGTACAGCCACCCTGCTCCTGCCAGACCATTTCAACTGCAACCCAGTCCCCATAGGCCTGTCATCTCCCTGCCCGTTCCTGAGAGTTCTGCCAGTGACCTAGCACCAGACTGCCATTCTCAATCACAGCCAGCACCTGAAATCTGGGCTGACTGACAGTCCTGGTCCAACCCCTTTCAGACTCATACATGCAGTGGGCCATGTAGGGGCCTGAGAATAGGGGAATCATCTAGTCCAGTCCGCCACCGCTGGCACCTGACTACCCCACCCCCAGGGTCAGAGGTTGGACCAGCCCAACCAGCCAACATCACCACAACTGACACCCACATACACAGGCCAAGTGTCAGAGCCCCTCCCACTTTCTACATGAAGTAGCAGAGTTACTCCATCAGAGAACAGGCAAGCCATAAAGCTGTCTGTATTGAGCTGAGTGAGGAGATTCCATCCCCAAACCACTCCAGCAAAGAACTGTGGGTCAGGCAATTTCCATAGCTCTCAGCTACACTGTGGCCTGGAGATAGAAAACAGTGTGCATCTGAAAGGAGAGTCATTAGCACTAGGACAGGGGTTTAAAGGGGAAACAGATCACATTCCTGCATATCTATGATGTGAAGTCAGTGCAGCTACCTTACCCCCTGCAGAGACCTTGGTGCATCTCACCAGGAGCTCCCCCAGCCACCCCAGTCAGGACTTATGCCTTCACTTGTCATTGGGGTATTTATGGGCAAGCCAAGGCTGGTGCATTCGGGGCTTATTGTTGGGATATTTATGGGCAAACCAGGGGCGAGTGCATACACAGCTGCTTGTGCCCCAGCTGACTCTTGTCTGTTAGTGCCACCTACTGGCCTGCAGGTCTAACTGCACAGCCCAATCTAAAACCTAACAACTGTGCACAACCAAAGATCTTACCCAACATACACTACCGTCACACTCTCTAGAGGAAATATATGTATATACATATATACGTATATACATACATACGTATATACGTATGTATGTATATACGTATATACGTATATATGTATATACATGTATACATATACGTATATACGTATATACATATACATATACATATATACGTATATACGTATATACACGTATATATACACACACATATATATACATGTATATATACACACATACATATACGTGTATATATATATATATACCTATACGTATACCTATACATATACGTATATATATATATATACACACATATATATACATATACATATATATGAAAAAAGATCCCACCTGAATGAAAATAAATTCAAAAAGAAGTGGCAGTCTCTTCAGATGGGAAGGAACCAGCATAAAAATTCTGTCACCATAAAAAATCTGAATGTTATAATGCCACCAAAAGATCACACTAGCTCTGTAGAAACAGTCACTGACTAAACTGGAAACTCAAAAATGATAGATAAAGAGCTCAAAGTATGGTTTGCAATGAAGTTCAATGAGATCCAACAGAAGGTTGAAAATCATCATAAAGAAACCATGAAAGCAATCCAGAAAATGAAGGAAGATATTAATATCTTTTACACAAACAGAACTTCTAAAACTGAAAAATTAATTTAAGGAATTTCAAAATGCAATTAAAAGCTTTAACAATAGACTAGGCCAAGCAGAAGAAAGAGTTTTAGAACCCAAAGATAGGTCTTTTTTTTTTTTTTAATTTTGTAGGGATGGGATTTCATTATGTTGCCCAGGCTAGTCATAAACTCCTGGACCCAAGAGATTCTCCTGCCTTAGCCTTCCAAAGTGCTGGGAGTACAGGTATGAACCACCACACCTGGCAAAAGATAGGTCTTTCAAATTAACCCAGTCAGACAAAAATAAAGAAAAAGTAATTTTATAAAACAAGCAAAGCCTTTGAGAAATATGGAATTAAGTATAACTCAAGAAAACTTTCTTCAACTCTCTACGGAGGTAGACAGCCAGATACAAGAAATTCAGAGGATACATATGAAATGCTATACAAGGGGAAACATTAGTAAGGCATATAGTTATCTGACTATCCAAGGCCAACACTAAAGAAAAAATCTTAAAGGCAGCTAGAGAAGAGTCAAATCACCTTAAAGGAAAACTTATCATACCAATAGCAGATTTTTCACTTGAACCCATACAAGCCAGAAAACACCATGGGCCTATTTTTCCTCTCCTTAAGGAATAAAAAACCAACCAAAGCTTTTATATTCTTCTAAACTAAGCATCACAAATGAAGGAAAAAGCAAGTCTTTCCCAGAAAAGCAAACATTAAAGGAATGTGTCACCTCTAGATTGAGCCTACACGAAGTGTTCAAAGGAGTTCTAAACATGGAAATGAAAGGATGATACCATCATAAAAGGACACATAACCACAAAGCTTACAGATCCCATAAAACAATTGAAAAATTGAAACTCAAAAACAGCTAGCTAACAACACTATGACAAAAACAAAACCTCATATATCAATACTAACCTTAAATATAAAGGGTTGAATGCTCCACTTAAAATATGCAGAGTGGGCCGGGCACGGTGGCTTACACCTGTAATCCCAGCATTTTGGGAGGCCGGGGTGGGCAGATCACAGGGTCAGGAGTTTGAGACTATCCTGACCAACATGGTGAAATCTCGTCTCTACTAAAAATACAAAAATTAGCTGGGCATGGTGGTGCACACTTGTAATCCCAGCTACTCAGGAGGCTGAGACAGGAGAATCACTTGAATTCGGGAGGTGGAGATTGCAATGAGCTGAGATCACGCCACTGCACTCCAGCCTTGATGACAGAGTGAGACTTGGTCTCAGAAAAATGTATACACACACACACACACACACACACACACAGAGTGGGCAAATTGGATAATAAAACAAGACCCAACTGCTGTCTTCTGCCTTCAAGAGACCCACCACTTACTGGCCAAAGATACCTTCAGATTCAAAATAAAAAGATGGAAAAAAATATATCACACAGAGGTAAAGCAAAAGCAAGCAGGAAAAGCCATTCTCATACCAGTTAAAAGAGACTTTAAAACAACAGTAAAAATAAAAGACAAAGAGGGCCATTGCGTAATACTAAAGGTTTCAACACGACAAGGAGATTGGAGATCTTAAATGTATACTCATTCAATACTGGAGCACCCAGATTCCCAAAGCAAGTACTAATAGTCCTAAGAAAACAGATTTATAGGAATAAAATAATAGTGGGGGACATCAACACCTCACTAACATCACCACACAGATCATCATGGTAGAAAATCAACAAAGAAGGCTAGGCGCAGTGGCTTATGCCTGTAATCCCAGCACTTTGGGAGGCCAAGGTGGGTGGATCACCTGAGGCCAGGAGTTCGAGACTGACCAATATGACGAAACCCCATTTCTACTAAAAATAAAAAAATTAGCCGGGTGTAGTGGCATGCGCCTGTAATTACAGCTACTCAGGAAGCTAAGACAGGAAAATTGCTTGAACCCCAGAAGCAGAGGTTGCAGTGAGCTAAGAACACACCATTGCACTCCAGCCTGTGCAACAAGAAAAAGATTCTGTCTCAAAATAAAAAAAAAAAAGACCAGGCGCGGTGGCTCATGCCTATAATCCCAACACTTTGGGAGGCCAAGGCGGGCAGATCATGAGGTCAGGAGTTCGAGATCAGCCTGACCAATATGGTGAAACCCCATCTCTACTGAAAATACAAAAAAAAAAAAAAATTAGCTGGGCATTGTGGCATGTGCCTGTAGTTCTTGCTTCTCAGGAAGCTGAGACTGAAGACTCACTTGAACCTGGGAGGCAGAGATTGCAGTGAGCTGAGATCACACCACTGCACACTCCAGCTTGGATAACAAAGCGACACTCCATCTCAAAAAGAAAAAAGATAAAAGAAAAGAAAATCAACAAAGAAACTCTGGACATAAACTGTACTATAGACCAAATGGACCTAATAGACATTTACAGAACATTTCAGCCAATAACTGCAGAATATATATTCTTCTCAGCTGTGCATGTAACATTGTCTAAGACTGACCACATGCCTCATTATAAAGCAAGTCTCAATAATTTCAAATAAATCAGAATTATATGAAGTATCTTCTCAGACCACAGTGGAATAAAATTAGAAATCAATACCAAGAGGAATGTTCAAAATTATGCAAGTACATGGAAACTAAAAAACTTGCTCTAGAGTGACTCCTGGATAAACAATGAAAACAAACAAGAAATAAAAAGAAGTTCTTTGAAATGAACGAAAATAGAGATACAACATACCAAAACTTCTGGAATTCAGCAAAATCAGTAACAGGAGGAAAGTTTATAGTATTAAGCACGTACACCTCATGTTCTCTGCAGAGACATGAATGGAGCTAGCAGCCATTATCCTTAGCAAACTAACACAGGAACAGAAAACGAAATTCTGCATGTTCTCACATGCAGAATGTGAGAGCTAAAGGATCAGAACACATAAACACCTAGAGGGGAGCAACACACGCTGGGGCCTACAGGAGGGTGAAGGATGGGAGGAGGGAGAGGTTCAGGAAAAATAACTAATGGGTACTAAGCTTAATACCTGGGTGATGAAAAAATCTGTACAACAAACCCCATAACACAAGTTTACCTATGTAACAAATCTGCACATGTACCCGTGAACTTTTAAGGTATTTAAAAAAAAAAAAAAGGCCGGCTGTGGTGGCTCATGCCTGTAATCCCAACACTTTGGGAGGCTGAGGTGGGCAGATCACGAGGTCAAGAGATTGAGACCATCCCCACCAACATGGTGAAACCCTGTATTGACTAAAAATACAAAAATTAGCTGGGCATGGTGGCACGCGCCTGTAGTCTCAGCTACTTGGGAGGCTGAGACAGGAGAATTCCTTGAACCTGCAAGGTAGATGTTGCAGTGAGCTGAGATCGCACCACTGCACTCCATCCTGGCGACAGAGAGAGACTGTCTCGATAAAAAAGAAAAAACATTAGAAAGATTTCATACTAACAATGCAATATTACAACTCAAGGAACTAGAAAAACAAGAACCAATCAAAACCAAAGCTGGCAGAAAATAAATGAAAAAGATCAGAGCAAAACTAAATGAGATTGAAGCCAAAAAGGAATGATACACAGAATCAATTAAATGAAAGGTTGATTTCTTTCTTGCTGTTTTTTTTTTTTTCAAGATGGAGTATTGCTCTGTCTCCCAGGCTGGAGTGCAGTGATACAAACTCTGCTCACTGCAACCTCCGCCTCCCAGGTTCAAGAGATTCTCCTGCCTCAGCCTCCCAAGTAGCTGGGATTACAGGCACATGCCAGCATTCCTGGCTAACTTTTGTATTCTTAGTAGATGGGGTTTCACCATGTTGGCCAGGCTAATCTTGAACTCTTGACCTCATGATCTGTCTGCCTTGGCCTCCCAAAGTGCTGGGATTACAGGCGTGAGCCACAGTGCCCAGCAGAAAGGTTGATTTCTTGAAAGAATTTTCAAGGCCATTAGTTATTGAAATTAGTTAGGCTAACCATGGAAAAAGGAGAGAAGATTCAAATGAGCACATTTAGAAATAATAAAGGTGACATTACAAGTGGTAGCACAAAAGTACAAAAGATTATCAGAAACTACTATGAACACCCCTATGCATACAAACTAGATAACCTAGAGGAAATGGATAAACTCCTGGAAGTATGCAGACTCTCAAGATTGAAACAGGAAGAAACAGAAATCTTGAATAGACCAATAACAAGTAATGAAATTGAAACAGTAATTAAGAAAAAGATTTCAACAACAACAGAAGTCCAAGGCCAGATGGATTCACAGCTGAATTTTACCAGACATACAAGAAATATCTGGTACCAATCTTAATGAAATTATATCAAAAACTTAAGAAGAAGGGATCCCTCCCTAATTCATTCTATGAATCCAATGTCACCCTGATATTAAAGCCAGGCAAGGCCACAGTAAAAAAGAAACCCACAGGCCAATATGCCTGATAAACGTAGATGCAAAAATCCTCAACAAAATTCAAGCAAATCAAATCCAACAGCACATCAAAAAGATAATTTATAATGATTGAGTGGATTTATTTCAGATATGCCAACATGGTTCAACATATGCAAATGACTAAATACGATTCACCTTATAATCAGAACTAAGAACAAAAACCATATATGATCATCTTAATAGGTGTAAAAGAGGGTTTGATAAAATCTGACATCCCTTCAGAATAAAAGTCCACAACAAACTAGGCATTGAAGGAACATACTTCAAAATAATAAGAGCCATATATGATAAACCCACAGACAATATTACATGCAATGGGGAAAATTTGAAGGCATTTCCCCAAAGATCTAAGACAAGATGAAGATCTACACTGTCACCACTTTTATTTGACATGGTCTTATAAGTCCTAACCAGAGAAATCAGGCAAGAGGAAGAAACAAAAGGCATTCAAATTGGAAAAGAGGAAATCAAAGTATCTCTTTGTTGATGACATTATTTTATACCTATAAACTGACTCCTCTAAAAGACTTCTAGACTTCATAAACTACTTCAATAAATTTGCAGAATACGAAAGTAATGAGCCAGGCATGGTGGCTCACACCTGTAATCCCTCCACCCACCATTTTGGGAGGCCGAGGTGGCCAAATTGCGAGGTCAAGAGTTAGAGACCATCCTGACCAAAATGGTGAAACCTCATCTCTACTAAGAATACAAAAATTAGCCGGGTGTGGTGGCACCTGCCTGTAATCCCAGCTACTCAGGAGGCTGAGGCAGAAGAATTGCTTGAACCCAGGAGGTGGAGATTGCAGTGAGCCAAGATCTTGCCGCTGCACTCACACCTGGGCAACAGAGCAAAACTCCATTTAAGGAAAAAAAAAAATTAGGGTGGACACGATGGTTCACTCCTGTAATCCCAGCACTTTGAGAGGCCAAGATGGGTGGACCACTTGAGGTCAGGAGTGCGAGACAAGCCTGGCAATCATGGTGAAACCCTGCCTCTACTAAGAATACAAAAATTAGCCAAATGTGGTGGCACATGCCTGTAATCTCAGCTACTCAGGAGGCTGAGGCAGAAGAATCGCTTGAACCCAGGAGGTGGAGGTTGCAGAGAGCCAAGATCTTGCCACTGCACTCCAGCCTGGGTGACAGGGCAAGACTCTGCCCCCCACCAAAAAAAGTAATGTAAAAAAATTTGTAGCATTTCTACACACCAATAGTCTTCAAGCTGAGCATGAAATCAATAAATCAATTCCATTTACAATAGTCACAAAAAATAAAATACTAAGGAATACATTTGACTAAAAAGGTGAAGATCTCTAAAACGAGAACTACAAAATTCTAATTAAGAAATTGTAGGATGGGTGTGGTGGCTTATGCCTGTAATCCCAGCACTTTGGGAAGCCAAGGCAGGTGGATCACCTAAGGTCAGGAGTTCGAGATCAGCCTGGCCAACATGGTAAAACTTCATCTCTACTAAAAATACAAAAATTAACAGAGTATGGTGGCAGGTGCCTGTAATCCTAGCTACTCAGGAGGATGAGGCAGGAGAATTGCTTGAACCTGGGAGGCAGAGGTTGAACTCTCTTAGAGTGAATAGATAATCTGGCCTGTTGGAGGACTAGAAGACAGTCACCAAGAGGACTGGTGTCTGGAATAAAGTTAGGCCCAAGCAGAAAGGTGCGGCAATGTAGGAGTTCAAAGGGGTATACCCTGCGGATTCTTTAGGAGTGGCTAGAAACCTGAGTTTTCTGCCGTGGATAACCCCGGCCTTGGCTGGGAGGAGAGCGGGCTTAAGAAGGGCCTTTAATAAGGGGGCATTGATAATAGAGGACCCCAGTGTGGTGAGAAAACCTCTTTCTGCCCATATGGCAGCATGGTGCTGTAAGATGTGGAAGGCATATTTAGAGTCAGGATAGATATTAACATGTAGTCATTTGGCAAGAGTAAGAGCACGGGTTAAGGCAATCAGTTCAGCTTGCTAAGAAGTGGTGGAAGAGGGGCGTGTGGCAGCCTCGATACTAGACGAGTGGGATACAACAACATAGTCAGCTTTGGCCAGTGCCAACTGACTGGGCTTGGAGGAACTGCCATCAATAAACCATGTGTTGTCTGGGTCTGGAACAGAGAAAAGAGAAATATGGAGAAATGAGGAGGATGCTATGTGGATTAAGGAGATACAGTCAAGGGGTTCAAGGTTTGTGTTGGGTATTAAGTGAGAGGCTGGGTTGAAGTCAGGACCGAGAGCAATGGTTACCGTTGGGGTTTCAATAAAGAGTGCTTAAAGCTTGAGAAGGTGAGGGGTGAAAGTGTGTGTGGTGTGAAGAGGAAACTAAACGTTGGAGGTTGTGAGAGCTATAGAGGGGAAGTGGGGCATAGCCTGTGATTTTGAGGGATTATAGAGTATCAGGGTGGCCGTTGCTGCCACATGTAGGCCTGAGGGCCATCCCAGGACTGTGAGGTTAAGTTGTTTGGATAAAAAGGCTACAGGCCATGGGCTTGGCTTCTGTGTAAGAATTCCAACAGCACAGCCTTTTATTCCTGCTGTGTAGAGAGAGAAGGGTTGAGAGGAGTTGGGGAGCACTAAAGTAGGAGCAGTCTCTAAGGCCTTTTTTAGAGAACTGAAGGAAGAATGGGGGAAGGATTTTTGGTCTATGGGGTTAGATAGGTTTCCTTTTGTAAGTTTACAAAGTGGTTTGGTTAGGAGGGCAAAACCTGGCATCCAGAGGCGAAAGTATTATTCAACACCTAGGAAGGAGAGAAGCTGTTGTTTAGTGGCTGGGGTTGGAGTTTGGGAAATTAACTGAACATGGTTGTTATGGAGAGCGTGTGTATGCTGGCAAAGGATTATAACAGATGGGAAAGAGATTTGGGCTTAGGATAAAAACATTTTTGAGGTCAAGAACAGAATAGTGAGTTGTGGAAGGGGGTATGGAAGATAGGAGGATATAGGGGTTTGGCACTACAGGATGGATGGAGAGCACTATCTGATTAATAAGGTGAAGGTTTTGGACTAGCCTGTAGTATTTGTCTGGTTTCTGGACAGGTAGACTAGGGGAGTTGTAAGGAGAATTTGTAGGAATTAAAAAGCCATGGTACAATAAGTGAGTAATAATAGGCTTTAGGCCTTTTAAGGCTTGTGCTGGGATGGGGTACTGG